>KN469225.1:1005-11063 GCA_000787095.1 Periophthalmodon schlosseri
GTTGGCAGTTTATTTTTACCGTTCGCTCTTGTTATAGATGCCCTGTGCTCCCTGTTAGTTTATGGCACCCACATAGCAGACGTGCCAGTGCTAAAGAGCTGAGCGCAGAGTACTTGAGCTGTCTTACGAGTCGTCTCAGTGGGAGGGATTGGCACAGTTGAAATTACACTCTTTGACGTGGACCGCGTGCCAAGATAACGAAATACCTAAACATTCTAGCGTATTTGGGGGTCCGTTATAGACTTGGTTACAGATGCTAGCTTGCAGATTAGCGCAAGGATGCGTCTCCCGTGTCACAGCCGGAGTGGAGCTTGCATGATCTCTGCGTCCTCCGGCGAAGATGATCCTGACCAAACCTAGCTCAAGATCTGGAGATGGGTCTCCTGCTCCTGGTTACCCAACTTACAGTGAAATGAACCAATTACTCAAATAAAACTTCATAAAGTGATTCATTTCTTTAATCATTACTTTTGTAAGGATAGCGCAATGAGAGTATTAGAATCTCTTTTTCGTGAGTGCCCTGTTAAATACAATACAAACAAAAACTACATCAAGGAACCACTCCCCCATTCACACACCCATTCGTACACCAGTGTATGGGGATGAGGCGGGTTAAGAGTCTTGCCCAAGGATACAACAACAGCATTCAACCTGTAGATCAATGGATGAACACTCCAACTGAGCCAATCAAAAAGTTGGTTGAAGTTATGTTATCAAATGGCGTATCCTCCCAACTTTAGAATCTCTTAATACCCGGAGAAAAAGCATTCATTCATGACAAAGTACAGTTGGCGTCCAAACTTAAATCAACGGCTTTGATACTTTGATCCTAATCTTATTATAAAAGAACATTTTAATATGTCTTTCTGTGCTTGCTCCAGCGGTAAAGGAATGTTAGTGGAGTCAGATTACGCAATAATTAATCCAATCTATCAATTTAAGCTCATTGGTTAAAACGTGTAAAATGGAGCAATTGATCAAAATGACTCATTATGGTCACAACTTCACTGCAAACTCAATTTTGACTGGATTCACTGACTTTTCTGTGGATTTTGGATCTGTGTGAGGTTAAAATGGATGTTCAGTAGCTGTTGCCATGGATACAACGGGTCTGATACATAGACTGTATAAAGAAGTGGACTAAGTGAGTGTGACGTCACCCGTAGCGTTCGGCTCCAGTCAAATGAAGCTCGTCGAGGCTAGAGCAGTTATGGGGGTGAATTTGGAGCCAAGTTCCATATTAGGAATTCCGACCGCAAGTATCATAGCAACCAAAGAGCCAATCCAGAGCGAGGCTGTTGAAGGTAACGCCCATTTACGCCCACACTGCCGGTTTAGCAGGGAGCGGGCGCTTAGAAACGCAGTCAATCAAACCTGTTGCTGATGCTAGCGGGAGCGACCTCAGGGGCCTGATTTGTCTGTTATTAATGTTCATTTCTTGAGTTATAGACACAATAGTGAAATAAAAACACCAGGATCATGTAGAGCGGGTTAATACGAACATTTTAAGACCAAAATGATGAACCTGACAGCAGCAGTTACAGAGAGAGGGGCCACAGTTTTCCAATGTAAAGTGAATCGTAACCAGAGTCAATGGAGCCGGAAGTGCGCCCGTGCTCAATTCCTATTTGGAACGCGGCGGCTAGCAAGATAGCTATGTATGTCCATTTATATATAGTATATGGTCTGATAGCAGTTCAAAACCAAGTATCCCCACTGACAAATAACAGTTGTGAGTTTTGTGTTTTTTGGTCCTAACTGCGTCTCGTCCGCTGGTTGCTGTGTGTGACTGTCTGCTGATCTGGGCTCACATGAGAAATCTTTACCCAAAACTTTTCCAATCAACATTATCTCCTCTCAGAATTCTTCACATAACTCCGACGAGATAGTCTCACTCAATACAGTTGTGACAAAAAGACCAAAGCTTTTCAAAGGGATTATAAGGCCATGCAACTTATAAACGTGATAACGTATCTTTTCACGCCTCAGATAAGCCTTTAAGTACGTTTTAAGGCTAGATAAGGGAAACGATCGGACAAAAGCAGAAACTCAGCTAAAACCACGATTGAACCAAGTCATGGAGAACCAAAGCAAGTTTAAACTAGAAGAATAAGGACCAATCTAGGCCTAGGCCAGGACTAAACCAGGTCTTATCCCCATCGAAAACTGCAGCACATAATCCATACTTATTTTCCAGGTCTAAAGCTGGAGAAAACAACCCAACTCATACCTCATTTCAAGAAGGTCCCAGATTTGGATGGGTTTCTTAGTGGCACTCAAGTTTCACCCACAGCTGGGTCAAATGCAGAGCACAAATTTCCTTATTGGGATAATAGTTATAGCTTAGACTGAGCTACATTTTTTCATTCAAATTTAATCACATTGACATAATCAGTGGTGGATGAAGTATGCAATGTTGTTACTTAAGTAAAAGTACAGATACAGAGGTAAAAAGTTACTCAAGTAAAAGTAAAAAAGTTGAAAATGTACTTTAAGTGTAAAAAGTAAAAGTGTTGTCAGTTTGTTAAAGTATTAAATGTCGTGATTAAAAAGATACATGTTTTGGTCAACAGTAACAATACAAATCAATTTCTTCATTTTCTTATGAATTTTGTGTATTTATATTTCTTTGCTCAAAGCCGAAGCTTGAATTCGAAAACTTTAATCAGGATGTTACCACAAATATGGTAAAAAATAACCCCTCAAATCACATGAAAAGTACTTTTTACTTTTCAGTCCTGTTCAAAAACGTAGTGGAGTAAAAAGTACAGATACCTGCTCTGAAAAAGTACTTTTACTTTTCAGTCCTGTTCAAAAACGTAGTGGAGTAAAAAGTACAGATACCTGCTCTGAAATGTAGTGAAGTAAAAGTAAAAAGTATCCACTGTAAAATGTACTTAAGTAAAGTACAGATACCTAAAAATTCTACTGAAGTACAGTACTTTACTACTTATACTTTGTTACCTTCCACCGTTGGACATAATACAAAATGCATCGGATTTTTTAGTACCATCAGAACTAAAATCGTTCCACCGCATGGACCCAGACCACACATTGAGAAGCACTTATTCTCAAAGCATTATCTTAAGTGCTCTATGTGTCTTAAAGAAAAATAAATCCTTGTCATTCAATAGTGAAAAGTGGACTGCTATTACAGGAAAATAACTTGCTTTTTTTTTTTTTTTTTTTGCTGAATCATAGTGGAGAGACTGGGCCAGAGAACATGACGCATCTTGATTAAATTTGATCTTATTTATTTATGCATCTAGCAGAGCAGAGGAAAGGCAGGACACAGGCCCAGATTCTCACAAAAAGCGCTCAAAAATAATAAAATAACTAAGTTTTACCAATATCAGTGTCACAGTACTTCGATTTGTACAGTTATGCGAGCAGGAAATAGCAGTTTATGACAGAGCATTTATTTGAGTGCACATGTAAATGGGACGAAATAAAGGGTCAAGTAAAGTGAGGCGCCATTTTAAATTGCATTACATACTTTTGTAGAAAATGTGATTATGTATAGACAACACAAAGCTTTGGTTATGCTTAAAAATGGGTGGTTGAGAAATATATATTCAGCTAACATTTTGAGGGCTTTTTATTCCCATGCAAAAGCTATAATATTTAGTTTGGAATTGTTAATGGCTATGGCAACGGTCCTGATTTTTCATCATTCTAAACTATCTATGGATATGCAAAAATAAATAAATAAATAAAATAGATAAATATTTTCATTTTGATTTATTTGACCCAAATGTCATTAATACTGTTGGTGGTCCGCTTGTGTCATTTACCGCCACTTGACCTCTGACTTGTGCTATTTTGATTTCGTCACCTTGTGCCAGGGTTTGCAATTTCTCCAACTGGCCGTTTATCTGACAATACTTTACTTCTATCATCAACAACCGCCTTTTCATCAAAGACAATCTTATCACTGACGACAGGTTTGGTGTGAAGGTGTCCCCCAAGGCATCAGCGTGGGACCATTATACTTTGATCAGTCGATACATTGAATGAGTGGATATCGGTAGTTTTTTCTTGGAAGTCCTCATTCTTTGTGAAAAAAAAACAAGTGTAAGCAATAATGTTTAATAAAAAACACAAACTTTGTAACTTTCTGGGGTGGCATGTCACATGTCTATGAAAATTGAAAGTTAAAACCACACTTTGGAACATTCTCCATGGAGATACATACGTTTTATGCCATACTGTGGAAGATTATAGCCAAGGTAACAACATTTCCATGGAAACAAGCAGGAGAAGGCTTAGGCCAAATAAAAGTCAGGTTTGTGGAGATGCAAGTCAGTTCAGAGTAACGCTAAAAAGTTACATACTACGGCTTTAACTATTACATTAATAAGGTAAGGTTCTCCAATTTTTACCAGTCAAACATGTACCACTTTAACTAGTTAGCAACTAGGTCTGAATCAGTTCAATTCAAGTTTATTAACGTAGCACATTTAAACTTCGTTCTTAATGTCTCTTAAAGTATTCACAAAACACATTTTCTTCAAATAAAGGAAAGTATCTAGCTGCTTCTACAGTTTGGGCATCAAATGTGCATAACTGTATTAAATTCCATACAAGTCGGACATTATGAACACTTGGGAGTCCATTTCCTATACATCTTAAGCTAACAACATTACAAACAAAATGTGGCACATCCACTCACTGCCATATTGTTAGGTGAACTCACTCTCTGTGTGGCTCATATTACAGCCATTGAATGTTACAGCTAATTTAAGGGCCAGAGGACTGTGTAGCGCTCTGCTGTCATCGCTGCATTGGGTCTAATTAAAATGTGTTGATGGCAAAATAGTCAGAGGACAAACATAGAGAGGATACACACTGTGGCCGGTCCAGGTTTTGAGCCTGGATAAGCGTTGCAAAATACTGTATCTACGCTTCTAAAAATCTATGGGGTCATATGCTGTTTGAAGACTTGAAAGACTGACAATTGATTTCACAGCTGTAGATAAAGAAATGTCCATCGTCTACAAGGAAAAATAATATTGAGGATTTAATGGTGCACTATGTAACTTTTCAGGTGAGGGTCGGTCACCTCCTGTCTACATTGCTTTGCCTAGAAAATTCCACGGTATGGCTTTAAACTTACATCTGTGGAGAGGAGACCCCGCTCACCTTAAGAATGCATTTTTAAAGGTGTTTTTTTGTTGTTGTTGTTGTTTTTTTAGCAATAACACCTACAATAGAATGCATGGAAGACAGATAAGTTTAAAGAATTGTTATAGTCGTTTCCCTCACCCTTTACTCACTCGAAGTTGTTTTTGGAGTGATTCGTGCATGTTTGAACAATCTTTAATCGTTTATTTTCAAGACGCCATATGCTAGCGAAAACGTTGGTGAAAATGTTGGCGAAAACGTTGGTGAAAAATTTGGTGTTGGCGGTACAAGCCCACTGCTCTGTACTTACTTCGTTCTCCAGTTTTATTTTCCTAATCGGTGATACGTGCAGGATTCGGCAACGTTGCGTAGTCATTTTGGTACAAATTTTTAAAAATCCGCTGGCTCATCTGCAGTTATCCATCTGAGGTGCCGACTCTTTGTCGTGATGACGTTTATGGCGACATCAGCTCCCATGGGGCACCGCAGTTTTCTAACGTGGAAATGTGCGGACTTGTTTTGGTTTATTAAGTCGTTTTTGATGAATATTGTGATTTAAAATGTGCACATTATAACATAATGATCCACGGGTGTCGTAGATTATAACTATAAAGCAAACGCAAGCACAATATTTCTTCTTTAATCATTCCAGGCAAAGCATTAACAGGTGCAGCCTCACTAGAAAAGTTACATAGTTCCCTTTTTGGACAAACATTTAGCAGCCTAACTGTAGTAGTAATTCGTAGTAGTAGTAGTAGTAAATAGTAATTATGTAAAATTATCTTCATCAATAAGATAGACACATCTCTTGAGGAATCCACATCTGCTTGAACACTTCTCTGTGGTGGTATGTGGATGGAGTTACAGTAACTGAGAAAGTCCTAACATGTAACGCCCATAGCTCTGGTCCCATTACAGTGGCACGTACATCTGAAGCTACAGGTAATACATTTCATTATCCGCATTTGGGTATCATAATGTCAAATTATTCAAATGTTACACGTCAAAAGTAGCTTAGCACTTCATATCAAAAACTATGCAGCTATGTTTGATGCTCCTGCCCACTTGACATGATACAAAAAGCAGCAAATAGACAGCAACTTGTGAGTAAGTTGCAAAATGGGTTCAATCTCTGATATATATGTGTATATTTTTGTGTCTATAATTCGCATTTTGCTCCAATCTTGTCCGACTATCAGAGTGATGAAAATGTGGGGCCGTTGTCATAGCAATTAAGGATCAAAATATTATCTTTTTTTATGGGGGAAAAGTCCTCACAATGAATAGGCTCTATGTACACCATCAATCAGGGGGTTTCTGCTTCCTGTTCTATGCAGCATTTGAGGACGTCCAACCCAAAAGATATTTGTTTTCAGTTGATAGTCGCTGTAGCAACTGCCTCAATTTCTCGTCATTCCAAAACCCACAGATAAACCAGTTATTCCTGATTTCGCAATTAAAACCGGGCGTCACGCGAAGATAGACAAAAGGTGTAGTATTAGTTACTGCCTCACTGCAATAAAACGATCTCGTATATAGTTAGGTCTCCAGGCGATCCACACAAATAAAATGCGCAAATATTGACATAAAGGGGAATGGCTCCTTTAAGGACCTCTTAAAATGGCGACTTTTTACAGTTGGCCAAAGTTCACATTATTTTACAGCATGTCGCGATGTTGAAACTCACGCCGTTTTGAACAGACTTATCTCTGAAAGGACAACCGTATCAGGCAAAGCGGTACTTGGACGGAGAGTGGCACATAGTTGGCGCCCTGTTCGTTCAAGAGCACCCAAAGGCCCCGGTCTGAGAGGGACGAAGACGAGAGTGAAGTGTGAGCGAAGTGGTGAAGAACAGAGATGAGGATGATGACAGGGGTTATCTGGGGTCGAGTGACTGCTCTCTCACAACATACAGGGAATGTGTCTGCGTTTGATATATACACAGAAAACAATATGGCGTCTGATAGTTGGTATGGGGCGGACTCGGAACCAACTAAGCGTTGCCTGATAACAAATACTGGGAAGCATATATATAGTTTTAGTTCTCATTGTTGCTTCATTTTTGTGGTTTCCTAGCGGTGGATGTTGACAATGACTAGGAAAATAACACACTGGTCAACGAAATAAACTGTAATTATGCTGGAGTGATGTCAAAAGTTCTATATTCTTCTATTCTTACGCAAAATTGACTCTTGTGAGCTTTAAGCCATGTTAGAATGTCGTTACCTCATCAAAAACATACATAGGCTTGTGTTTTGTTTCATTCACACATGTCTGAGTAATCCTTTATTATTAGTCTGTCTACATCTCCAAAGCTCAAAATGCTCTGTTCCACCTTGTGATGTCATGAAGGCGTAGTTTTCAAGTTAACAGCTACCATTTACCTTATTGTTCAGTAGAGATCGGCAATTCCAGGGCCGAAATTGTCCAAGTGATTCTAGTGAAGGTGTGTGGAGTTTAAAAACACAGTGGGGCACTTCCTGTATTACCACATGACATCACAAGGTGCAATAGAGTGTTTTACGTTTGAGAGAAGAACATAATCTATATAAATATGCAGGATTTGTGTGTTAAACATTTGTGAATGGAACAAAACTCAACTTCAGGTACGTTTTTGATGAGGAAACAACATAGAATAGATCACAAAATAGCGTAATATGGGCCTTTTAAATATTCGCAAATGCAAGTTACAAAAATGTTCACTTTTAGCATATTTTTGTCGGGTGGGTTGAGAAATACTGCTTGGTAAGTGATCACATGCGATTGTGTAACGTGGATGACTATTCACCACAGATGAAAAAAATCTAAATATATCACAAATGTATCACTTGATTACTCATCAATCTGTATATTGAAAAGGCTAAAGAAGCTGTGTTTTATTATTATTATTATTATTTTACTTTACTTCATAAATAAACATTAGTGGGCCCTAGCGATGCCTTGAGGTACACCCAAAATACACAAATACACATTTCCTTTTTCTCTCTTACAATATTTCTCTGTCTCTTTCCCACTCCCTTTTATCTCTCTTCATTTCTCTTTATATCAGTTTCTCACCCCACTCTCCCTCTCTTCTCACCCATCTCTCTTTTTGAAAAAACTTTACTCCATCAATAAACATTAGTGGGCTCTAGTGATGCCTTGAGGTGCCCCCAAAATACACAAATACACACTTCTCTTCCTTTCTCTTCCCCAGCAATTTCCATCTCTTTTCATTTCTCTTTATATCAGTTTCTCACCCCACTCTCCCTCGCTTTTTCTAACTTTACTTCATCAATAAACATTAGTGGGCCCTTGCGATGCCTTGAGGTATGCCCAAAATACACAAATACACACTCTCCCTTTCTCTCTTTTGCCCCTCTCTCTCTTTCTCACCCTCTTTCATCTTTTTTTCATTTCTCTTTATATCAGCTTCTGACCCACCTGTCTCTTAAAAAAAAACAAAAAACAAAAAAAAACATTACTTCATCAATAAACATTAGTGGGCCCTTGCGATTCCTTGAGGTACACCCAAAATACACAAATACTGAGGGTCTCAAGTTAGTGTATTTAGTTTATTTGTTGTGACAAGGAAGGACTTTTGGTGAAAAACGGTCAAACCAGAGAGCTAAAAATATCTTTGATTTCATAGAACCGAGTTACACTGAATTGCGTAATTTTATCATTTCCTCATTTTTGGTCATTATCCAAGCCATTTTTAGCTGAGTCATTTTTCAACACAAGCTCGATGCCACACCACAGTTCTTTGGAAAGGACGATAAAATATGTTCACTTCTCTTTCTCCTCCCCTGAACAGGAATCCCATTGACACGGCCCCCACAGGTCACATTTGTATATTTAACATTTAACAACATGGGCCACTCGAGTCCAGGGTGGGCCGTCCTCTCACCAACAGTGGAAGTGAGTCATGTCAAACAGAGGAGAGCCCCTGACGCTTCCTCTTTCTCCCTCACCCTCCCTCTCGTTCTCACCTCTCTCTTGTTCTCTGTCTCTCGTCCTCCCGCCTTCCCCTTTCTCCCTGTCTCTCTCTCTCTCTCTATCTTATAATCCAATCTCTTTCCCACTCTATCCCTCCACGTCTCACCATCTTCTCTGGCTTTTTCTTCCCTCTCTCCCTCTCTCCGTCTCTGGGCTAATAACAGATTCTTTATCTCTGCCCCCCCTCCCCTCTCTCTATTTCCCCCTGTCTGGGCTTGCCTATCACGCTCTTATTATATTTCGCTCTCTCTCTCTTTCCTACCACCTTTCATCTCTCTTTCTCCCGTTCTCTATTCCTCTTTATATCTCTTTCTCATCCCACTCTCCCTGTCTCTGTCTCTTTCTTTATTTGTACCCCTGTCTCTTGCTTCCTGCTTCTTCTTCTCACCCACCTCTCTCACTCTCTCCATCTCTTTCAGTCTTTCTTACCTTCCTTCTCACTCTTTCGCTATTCCGTCTCTTTACTCTCCCACTTTCTCTCTTCTCCCCGTCTTTTTCTTGCTCTCTCCCTTCTTCTTCTCACCCACCTCTCGCTCGCTCTTGTGCGCTCTCTCCCTCAATTTCCCACTGCTCTTTGCCCCTCTCTCTGTCTTTCTCTCTCTCTCTATCTCCTGTTCTCTCTCCCTCCCTATCTATCTCTCTCACCACCTTTCCTCTTTCTTTCTCTCCTCCTCTCACACACACTCCTCCTCTCTCTCTCTCGCTCTCTCTCTTTCTCCTCCTCTCACTCTCTCTTTCTCCCTACCTTCCTGACACACTCCTCCTCATCTCTCTCTCTCTTTCTCCTCCTCTCTCTCTCTCTTTCTCCCCACCTTCCTGACACACTCTTCTCTCTCTCTCTCCCCACCCTCCTGACACACTCCTCCTCTCTCTCTCTCTCTTTCTCCTCCTCTCTCTCTCTCTTTCTCCCCCACCTTCTTGACACACTACTCCTCTCTCTCTCCCCGCCCTCTCTC
>KN469228.1:4787-27149 GCA_000787095.1 Periophthalmodon schlosseri
GCAGAAGGAGAGAGAGGAGCTGTGCAAAGGAGAGCAAAGAGAGAGGGAGAAAAGCAGATTGTAGGAGGGGAGAGGAAGAAGAGAAAGGAGAGATGGAAGAGAGCAGAGGTGAGAGAGGAGAAAGTGCAGGGGATAGAGAGGAGGAGGATGGAGAGAAGAGAGGACGATAGTGCAAAGGGGTTACGGAAGGAGAGAGAAGCTGAACAAGGGAGAGGGAAGAGGAGTGGAGAGTAGGAGAGGAGCAGAGGGGAAAGTGAGAGAGAGAGAGAGAGAAAGAGGATAAAGAAGAGAAGGAGAGAGGGGGAAGAGGAGCTGAACAGGGGAGAGAGAGGAGGATTGGACAAGATGGTTTATTAGTTCACTTGTTTCATCAGCTGTTCTGACCCAGTGCCATCGTATTAATTCAGGAGAGAGAGCAAGACAGAAGAAAAGAGAAGAAAAGAGATGTGGAAGAGAGGATCTGAACAGGAGAGAGAGAGAGAGAGAGAGAAGAGGAGAAAGAGAGGAACATATGTTGTTAGTTCACTTGTCTCAGCAACTGTCTGGCCTGTGCCGTGGCTGAAGGCACATTCGTTCAGAAACATGTTTATTCAGGGCGAGTTGAGACAGATGCAGAAGTGTGTGCAAGAAACTGTAGATTCAAACTAAACATGGATAACATGACTCTAATGACTCCAAGCACTCGTAATGGTTTCTCTAAATGTTTATGTTAAGTCAGACTAACTTACACAATATGAAAATGTTTAAGGTCGTATATTACACAAAATTGACTCTTGTGAGCTTTATGTCGTGTTATAATGTTGTTACCTCCTCAAAAACATACCTGGAGTTGTGTTTTGTTTCATTCACACGTTTGAGTAACTCTTTATTATTAGTCTGTCTACATCTCCAAAGCTCAAAATGCTCTCTTCCACCTTGTGATGTCATGAAGTGGTAATTTTCAAGTTAACAGCTCCTTTTTCCTTTAGTTCAGTTGAGATTGGCACTTTTTTCCCCTCTGTGGAAATAAGTTTAAAGCAATACTGCGAAAATTCCAGATACAGCAAATAACATCTCCACGAGAAATGCACAGTGCACCTTTAAACTTCTTTTTTTGTATTAGTTGGAAAAAGGAGTTATTCTATGCCATTCTCAGTATTTTCAAATCTCGTGAGAGCGTCTTTGACTTTGGCGTATGCCTATACCTTTAGTGTTTTGTGTTCCTGGGTCTGCGTTGGTCTAATATTTGAGCCTGGCTAACCTGTTGATACTGCGTAGCCACTTAGCATGACGAGGTAAGGCATCTTTGTTATTTTATCCACAGGTGGAACTCCTTCAAATAACAACAGAGGCGATTATGAATACCTCATTACAATTAAAGAATGCAGTTGTCGAAGTGAGAAGACACTGCGGTTAAAACCAGTTCATTTGAGATCAAGTCATTCTCAATGTTTAAAATTAAAAAAAAAATCTATATGGGGCATTTTCATTTAAAAAAGTTTGGATTTAAAGATGCACTACGGAACTTTTCTTCTCGTCTCCATGGAGACGTTATTGTTTTGCTTTGAATGTTACCCAGTATGCCATTTAACTCAGCCATCTTGGTTTTAGCCACAGATCTAACAAGTAACTTGACCTGGGAGATGACATTGCTCATCTCCATGGAGATAGATAAGTTTAATGTCATAGTGTGGAACATTATAGGCAAAGCAATAACATCTCCATGGAGAATTTGGCATGTGATGATATCATAGTTTCAGATGGAGGCATAGACTGTATAAAGAAGTGGACTAAGTGAGTGTGGCGTCACCCACAGTGTTTGGCTCCAGTCAAATAATTTGGAGCTGAGTTTCATATTTGGTTGCTATGATACTCGCGGTCGGAGTTCCAAAGAGCCAATCTGGAGTGTGGCTGTTGAAGATGAGGCCCCTTCCCGCTCGCACCGCTGGCCGCCCAGATCTCCATGCACCAGCCCCTTATGGATCCTCCTGCGTGTGGTGGGTCCACGTGAGGACGGCCCCACGTCGCTCCCCATGGGGAAAGGCCCGGCCACCAGGCGCTCGCTCTCAAGCACCCACCCCAGGCCTGGCTCCAGGGTGGGGCCCCAGTAACGCCAGTCCGGGCGACGTGGGGGGAAGAAGCCTGAGCTTGTGCGGGAGGTTGAGCGTTACCGACTAGATATAGTCGGCCTCACCTCCAAGCACAGCATGGGCTCTGGAACCCAATTCTTTGAGAGGCGCTGGACTCTCCATTTCTCTGGCGCTGCCCGCGGGGAGCAGCAGGATCATTCGGGTGCTCAAACCCCTCCACCACGTTAAGGTGGCGGTTCAGGGAGAGACATATATTATACCCTATATTAACTTATTGGCTTAAAGGCCTTTCAACTGACAGAATAAAGGAACCACTTTATGAAGATATTGTGAAAAAAAAAAAATCACTTTTGTTTATTTAAACTGACAGAGAAGACGCTGGACTTCGTGCCAGTTTTTATAGAGATATTAACCAAAAACCAGGTCAACACATCTGCCTTCTGACAGTTACACAGCCAACTCCACCTGAGAATTCTGACGTCTGACCTCCAACTCAGATTAAACTAGAGAGATTCTACAATATTGTGAAGCCAGGAACCCAACCTATACCTGGCTATCTTGTAAACAAATCTATGATGTAATGCTAAAGAAGTACCTAAAATGGCGCCCGTGTGTTGGATTTCTTCCTTGTTGTCATGCATTATTGACTTTTGACGGCATCTCTTTGCTCTTTCTTAAAATGTTTTGTCAGATATGAAACCTCCGCAGACAATAGTGGCTGTTTTAAATGGGACCTGTCCCCGTCGTCTTTGTGCTTTTGTTAGTTTAAGAGACTTTAATCTTTTAAGCCTGTGGTAACTGCAGGTTTTCCATTGATACTGAGTAAACAAACTGTGGACACAAGCCAATAGGAACATTCTTTACTAAAGCACGACTGCGTGACTTTCTATAGAAATGGAAAGTTAAAACCATACTTCGGAACTTCCCCCATAGATACTGTGGTTTGATACTGTGGAATTTTATAACCAGGAACAACATTTCCATGGAAACAAGCAGGTGGAGTTAACCAATTACAGTGAAGCAGCAGGTAGCTTTAGTTTCCTTTTAGCAGCAGATAAAAACATACCAACTGCATGAATCGTGATCATATCTAAAAATTGTGATTTAAAAAATGTTGTTTTTTTTTTCTTTTTTGGCATATTGCCCACATCTTGTTGAAGCCATAGACTGTATAAAGAACTGGACTAGGGGAGTGTGGTGTCACCTAGTTCTCGGCTTTAGTCAAATGAAGCTCATCGAGGCTAGCAGTTATAAGGGAGAATTTGGAGCTGAGTTCCATATTTGGAATTCCGACCGCAAGCATCATAGCAACCAAAGGGCCAATTCGGAGCAAGGTTGTTGAGGGTAACGCCCATTCCCGCCCGCACTGCTGGTTTAGCAGGGAGTGGGCGCTTGGCAACGCTGTCAATCAGACCTCAGGGAAAGAAGGCACCAGATTTTTCTGTTATCAATGTTCATATCTTGATATATGGACACAATAGTGAAATAAAAACCCCAGGATCATGTAGAGAGAGTTAATACAAACATTTTTAGACCAAAATGACAAGTCTGACAGAAGCAGTTACAGAGAGAGTGACAGTTTTTTCAATGCAGCCAAATACAAAAAGTTCTACAGACAAAAACATCCAAATAAAATGCAAATTTCTGTGTCAAAAATGTGAAATATTCCCTTTGATGGATTTATTTTATTTTTACTGAATTAAACTTTTCTAAACATTATTTTTATATTTGTTCTCTCTTTCTAAACCCTCAAAGTCGTGTTACAGCTTCATGCATTATTCATTCAGTCTCCATTTGAAGCCACAGCTGCCTCGGGGTAAACGATTGGCGCGTTCACTTCAGTAATGGATCTGTACCTGTTTAGATGAGCACTCTAAAGCACTGTTTGGTTTATTACTTTACAATAAAACCAGCGGTTGTATCATCGTCATAATATTTATCCAGCTCTGAGCCAAATAAAGTGATCTCTCTCATTACAAAAGTTGAACTGAGCCAAACAAGCGCTAATGATACGCAAATTTTAGTGTCAAAGTCGTCAACAAATCTCTTTGAAGTTAAACGAGAACAGTGTACACAGTGTTTGGTTTGTGATGATCCTGAATGAGCCATGTTCCAGAGTCAAAGTGGCTCTGCTGAAAGTCTATACCTGTTTAATGTTCACCTGTCTGAGCTTCACCTGTCTGAGCTTCACCTGTCTGAGCTTCACCTGTCTGAGCTTCACCTGTCTGAGCTTCACCCGTCTGACTTCACCCGTCTGACCTTCACCTGTCTGACCTTCACCCGTCTGACCTTCATCCGTCTGACCTTCACCTGTCTGACCTTCACCTGTCTGACCTTCACCCGTCTGACCTTCACCCGTCTGACCTTCACACCCCTGACCTTCACCCCCCTAACCTTCACTTGTCTGGTCTTCACCTGTCTGATTTCACCTGTCTGATCATATAGAACAGGCTCTGCCCATGAAACATGTCTGTAGATGTTTTCACTCGTCTCTTCCAAAACCGTTCGACTGTTAAACTCATAATCTGCTGTAATAAGTACACATGGCATCATCTAAAGAGCCCATAGTTTAGAGGGTCCACCTCTGCATGTCTGGAGGTACGACGTCACCTGCATGATGCCCAGAAAGTTAAAACCATACTTTGAAGTTCTCCATGGACATAGATAAGTTTTATGCCATGCTGTGGAATATCATCACCAAGGGAACAGCATTTCCATGGAAACAAACAGGAAAAGCTTCCCTTCCAGGCCAAATAAGAGTCAGGTTTGTGGAGTTGCAAGCCCGCCCACAGTAAGGACCCAGTGCTTTTCAGTGCAAATTGAAAACAACATGCTTCTCTTTTAGTCTATTTTTTAGCATAAAGTTCCGTATTGTGGCTTTAATATGTCCAAGGTATTTTACATTTTTCAGTATGCAAAAACTATAGCTACCCTCACTGTTGTAGATTGATCCACTTGAGTTTTATGCAAATATTTCCCCTCCCACCTGCACCGCAGACACAGCACATGTACTGACCTGAGTTTCACATGTTCTGCTCTATGGGCTCATGTTACTGCCTCAGTCAATGACCGCAAACCAGCACACACCAAACGGCTTTGTACAAGGCCATACAACTCAATACAACTCAATACAACTCAATACAACTCACTACAGCCCCATACAACGCAATAAAACTCCACAGAACTCCACAGAACTCCACAGAACTCCACAGAACTCCACAGAACTCCACAGAACTCCATACAGCTCCACACAACTCCACACAACTCAAAAGAACCCAATAGAAGTCCATAGAACGACAGGACTACATTCACACCATTCTCTCTACAACTGTACAACAGCTCATCCTTATGTAACAGATAACCCTTTGTCATGTTAAATCCCTTTTTCATGTTTGCAACGTTTCTCTTAACCCCACCACCTCTTGTACATAGCCTACATATATTTTGCACATCTGTATGTTTGTATGTTTGTGCCTTATTTGACCATCTCTTGCATTTTTGCTACTTATTTTGATTTTTGATGTTTTTGGTTTTTTTTTTATAATATTGCAACATGTGAGCTACTACACGACATCACAACATTCTGTAGGCCCATAATGTTTAATGGAGATGGGGGCAGTTAAAATGAATATTGTTCAAATGCAGATTTTAGTTAAAGGCTCTAGTCACTAATGGAGTGTCTCTTGCCCCCCGTCTGGGAGTATGACATCATCACATTCACCACATTCAACCTGAAAACCATCAATGCAACTCAATGCAACTCAATGCAACTCAATGCAACTCAGTGCAACTCAGTGCAACTCAGTGCAACTCAGTGCAACTCAGTGCAACTCAATACTCATGATTGAACAAAATCAGGAACTTGCTTCGATGATACAGTGCAACTTAAAAACAACGGCCATACTGCGGAACTGTAGCATCTCCATGGAGACGAGTGCACCTTTAAAGGGCCTGTACCAGATTTTTTTTCCCATGTATTTGAGGAAAATGTGTCTTGCCTCAGTACATATATATCCTACTGTCTGCGTCTAATTATGAAGCGTTTTACTGTCTGAGAATCAGGACGTGTGGGTTAGCATGCTACTTGTTAGCTTTACCGTGATGGCAAAACTCTGCACAGGTCTCTGAAAGTTGTGAAAAGTGCTTATAAACTCATCATGGTGAATCATTAGGACGCTCTGAATGCATAAGGTAAGTGAGGAATAACTGCAAACTGTTTAAAATGAAGTAGCTCTGGTTTTCACATCTTTAAAACAGTAAAAATCAGGTACAGCACCTTGTCAGATTAGATTACTGTTGGTAGCCTTAGCAGGTGAACTACGTACACAGAAAGGGCCATATTTTGTGTGAAAGTGAACTTGTATTTAGTCGTGACTTGTTCAGCGGTTGTGAGGGAGTCGTTCAGGTTTTTGCTTGCAGCGTCTGTATATTTACTTGGCTTCACTATCTCAACCTCATTATTTTAGTATTTTTGATATGTGTTTAACTGTTAATCCTCACGCCCTTCGGAGATATCTGTCTGTCTGCTGTGGTTCAGACACGCCTCGCTCTGACATTCTGCGATTAAACTGGAGCTGACGGCTGGATCATTGCGGTGATGTGGATCCGCTGACTTGAGGCATGTTTGTGTCTTGTATTTGAAATGTTACGAGACAGATTCACTTTTTATCGATTGTGGGAATGAAGACATACTTTTGCCAGGAGGATGATTTGATGTGAGGTGGTTTTATTTCTTTTATCTATCAAATTTATGTGCCTTAAGCCTACACAGTTTATCACTATCAAAACAAAAGTGCAATTTGAGTTGGCACAATTCTCAAATTTCCAATGCTGCCTTTATTTAGATAATTTAGAATTAATTTAGAATGTCCTCTACATAACAGAATATACTGTTTATCATAGACTGTATATATAAATGGACATAGCTAAAATGCTAGCTGTGCATTCCAAACAGGAAATGCGCATATGCACGGTTCTGGCTCCATCAACTCTGGCTCCAATTCACTTTCTACTGAAAAACTGTGGCCCCTCTCTCTGTAACTGCTGCTGTCAGACTCGCCATTTTGGTCTTAAAATGTTTGTATTACCCCGCTCTACATGATCCTGGTATTTTTATTTTGCTATTTTGTTTATCACTCAAGATATGATCATTAATAACAGACAAATTAGGTGCCTTCTTTTCCCGAGGTCGCTCCCTCTAGCCTTATTAACATGTTTGATAACCACTAAACCAGCAGCTGCCAAACCAGCAATTGGATCTTTGGTTTCCATGATACTCGCGGTCAAATTCCATATTTGGAAATCTGCTCAAAATTGGCCCCTATAACTGCTCTCGCCTCGATGAGCTTCATTTGGGGTCGAACGCTGTGGGTGACGTCACACTCACTTAGTCCACCTCTTTATTCAGGCTATGGTCTTTATAGAAAAATCTTGTTCCACCCATAGACTCAGCCTAAATATGCAGACATCAGAAACAGCGTAATATGGGCCCTTTAAGATGTGAATTACGTGTTGTTGCTTTAAGTGTTTTTTAAGTGCCTGTCACATAAGTAATAGGATAGCCTTTATTACCCTTAGAGTCTCATATATCCATAGTGTGTGTATATATATATATCTCCTCTGTGTGTTCTCCCATAGTGTAGTCTCATAGTGCACAGGTGAATGTGGGCGTGGACTGAGCAGTGTAACCGTAGACACTTGTTCAGACTGAAATGTGACCCATCTGACCATGAACCAGTTTGAGCACAACACCACAGCCACCTGAGACCTGAGACCTGCCTGTGTGAAGGGGAACGCTGGGCCCTAGACTGCTTTAAAACTACAGGACGGCTTTGTTTTCTACTCTTTCAGTGCAATATTTACAGCTGCGTGTGGCTCAGAAGCACAATATAAAGACGCAGTATTTGGAGTTGTGTTTTGTTTCATTCACACAAACCCTGCATATTTCTTCTTCTCTCAAACAGAAAACAGTCTGCTCTACCTTGTGATATCATAAAGTGGTAATACAGGAAGTGCTCCACTGTGTTTTTAAACTCCATACACCTTCACTAGAATCATTTGGATAATTTCAACCCTGGAATTGCCAATCTCTACTGAACTAAAGGTAAAAAGGAGCTGTTAACTTGAAAAATACCACTTCATGACATCATAAGGTGTAACAGCAACACTCAAACAGGTGTGAATGAAACAAAACACAATTCTAGGTATGTTTTTGAGGAGGTAACAGCATTATAACATGGCTTAAAGCTCACAAAAGTCATGTTTGCATAATATATTTACATGCCTTCATTTACAAGTCAAACTGTGTCAAAAACTGTAAAAAACTTAAGAGACGAAATAACACTGACCCAAAGCAGAAGAATCCTTTTGTGCATTTGACTCTTTAAATTGGTGCCAACAAAATGAAATGGCATGAGCAATAAGAACATAAGTAAAACAGTACATTTCTGTAAAAAACGGGAACGGGATTAGACCTTGATCTGATACTGGTATCAGATATCGGCTTCCAAATATCAGTTCAGTCTATATCCAGTTTGCACATATACAATGAAAAAAGGTAAACAACTCTACAATTAGTTTTTTATATTTTATATTCAAATCCTCCAAGTATCCACACTTTGCTTTGTCGAAAAATATTTAGTAGAGTTATTTCACTTTTTCTTTACTATATAATTCCATGTATCTTACTTCATAAAAATATTTGTAGAGTTATTTCACTTTTTCTTTACTATATAATTCCATGTATCTTACTTCATATATTTGATGTCTTCTGTTTGTAGATAAAATGTAAAAAGTAGTAAAAATAAAGATAAAACTGACAGTATACAGTTTTTTGTATTGTGGTTGTAGTTTTAGCGTTTGGTCAGTGATGTTAACAGGACCTCTCACTCCTCTCACTCTGCTTTGGAGCTGATGTCACTTTAGGCCCTTGAACAAACAGCGACGTAATCCGCCTGTCACTAAACGTCTTTGTTCCTTTAGCGCCGCCCCTGTCACAAAAATACGCCTGGAATGTGCGTGCTATGTTTGTAATGATAACTCGTGTGCTTGAGATATTTGCATATTAGAGCAAGATGACCTTATACTTAACAAAATACCAACTTACCGCATTGGACGTGAGCCACACCAAAATGGTATTAACGTGCCTAGGACAGGTTGGATTACTCATTTGACTTAAACACACTTAAGGTCATTATATTTAAGTTTATGCTAAAAAAGAGTGTGGCCATTTTTTAGGTTTAAAATTGTACTTCCTGGTTTGAAATCATGACATCACACCAGGGTATACCATAACTGTTGCCTAGCAACCAGGCTGTACACCACGGGCCAATTTGGAGCCGAGTTCCATATTTTGTTCATCATAGCGACAAAGAGCCAATCCAGAGCGAGGCTGTTGAAGGTATCACCCCTTTCCGCTCGCACCGCTGGTTTAGCAGAGAGTGGGTGCTTGGCGATGCTTTCAATCAAACCTGTTGCTAACGCTAGCGGGAGCGACCTCGGGGAAAGAAGACGCCTGATTTGTCTGTTATTAATGTTCATATCTTGATTTATTGACACAATAGTGAAATAAAAACCCCAGGATCATGTAGAGCGGGTTAATACAAACATACTAACACGATTTAGTATTTTTGGTATTTATCTGTAAAAAGTTAGATTAAAAATGATTCACAAGTTTAATCTTTTTTTTATACAAATACACTGTTTCATAGTACTTTTTTCTGCATAAACAGTATATAGATCACACCTTCTCCTGTGCAACTAAATAAAGTCGTTTGACATTTTAGTGGTGATCACGGTAATTTGCATATTAATTATACATTACATATTAATTATACAGTAAGTACACATTACATTGGCTCATTTCCCTTTGGCTTATACAGTTGTTCTTATATAACTATTATTAATAACCTACAATTAAAATGACTTAAACTTGGCTTTAGCTCAGTTCAGTGTGAAGTCGTCTGTCACTGGTTCAAGTGCAGCCTCAACAGTGACGCCCACTCCGCGGCTCCACGAAATTTCCCATTTATTTTTCTCATAGACTTTCAGAAAAAAAATCACATTTAAAGTCCAAACGCTGCTTGGTGATAATCAGCTCTGTGGAACTAATGACAACAAGACCTGTCATTTTATTTCAAATCTGTTTCTGAAACTTTATAAACCACAAAGTTATTAAAACATTTTGCAGAATCTTGTGTTTTAAATGTGCTTTTTGGACTTAAAACAGCTGTGTTATGAATATTAGTTAGCACGTAGCTGGCTAGCCAACTCTTTAGAATCTTTGTTTAATATGCAAATCTCATGTGTGTAATATGAGGAGGAAGAGTGAGTATGTGGTACAGAGGACAGAGAATGAGTATATGGTACAGAGGAGGGACAGTGGTACAGAGGAGGAAAAGTGAGTATATGGTACAGAGGAGGAGAGCGAGTATGGTATATGGTACAGAGGAAAGACTATGGTACAGAGGAGGGAGAGCAAAATCCCAAGTAACAGTACACTGCAAAGTTATATTTTAAATGTACTCTATATGTGTTAGTCCTAGATTCACTTAGTGAGTTCTTAAATGTCATAATGAACTATGTCCAAAACTATATTAAAATCACTATTTGGCCTGTAGTCAACTAAAGACATGTGCTGCCCATCGATTGGTTGAACAAAAAGGGGGCGTGGCAAAAGCTCACTTTTTACAGATAAAACCAAAAATGCCAGTTCTTCATCTTCCTCCCTCACTCGTCCTGTCTGCTGTTTCCCATAGAAATCCTCATCATTGAAATAGAATCGACTAATGCAAAGACCGATTAATTGGCTCATTTTGACTTAAGTTGGTGGGATAAAACTGTTGTAAATATAAATTATAGTTTTACACCAATCACGAAGCAATTTGTGAAGAAAAGCTTTTTTTTTTAAATGGTTGAATAGAATAGAATAGAATGGTTGAATGAAAAGTACAACCTTGGAAAAGGTCACATTTTTCAGAGGTTTTGTTTATCGATTCAGATGACTTTGTTCATGTTTTGACAATTTTAGTTTAACTGGTGATTTTTTTTTTTTTTTTTTACTCAATTCAAATCACAACATACAAAAAAAAAAAACCCAAGTACTAAAACGGAGCTTAAAATGGGACTGGACCGGGACTGGACCGGGACTGGACCGGGACTGGACCGGGACTGGACCGGACCTAAATGTGGAAAAGTAGAACATTTGAACATGCATCTAAGCTCATTACACTGTTTGACCTAAAATGTCTAATTGTGAATGTATATATTTTTGTCTCCACAGCTCACAAAGGAAAAGGAACACGGGAAGCTCAACCCTCGACCCGGAAAGGTAAATCTGTCTTCTTATTTTAAAAGTCTATTATGATACAAATAAAAATAACTGTGTCCTGAGCCCTTACTGCTGTCCACACTCCCATCTGCCCCTGTGTCCAGAGCCTTCAGCTGCAGATAGAGAAACATACAGTGTGTCTCATTCTCAGTGTATGGACAGGCCTCATGTGAAAGAACCTCCAGAATTCACTCACTGAGCTGCAGAGGCTGCACTAGCACTGAGTCATGATTGGCTCCAGGTGCTGGGGTTTAGGCAGTGACCATTCAGATCAGAGAGAGGCATTTTAGGTTTAAAACAACTGGATTTAGACACTGGAACTGGCAACACAAATGAGAACCATGTGAGGCTCATTCTGCTTTCTGATTGGATTATCAAAATTGTAATTAATTATACAGAAACAACTTGTCCATCATGTCCTGTGTTTTTATAATTAAGAATTAATCAGCATCATCATTGTTATCAGTAAAAGTTATATTTGATTTGAACATGTTTACCACGTATCTGGGAGCGCAGAAAATTTAAAATTACAATCTTTCAAATGGTTCTTTAACTTTATTCTATCGTTTACAAAGTTTACAAAGCCTATCTCCTACAGTATATGACTTTAAGTGTAGGATTACCTCGTTCAATGCCACTGTGACTAAAGCTTGAACCATGAGGTGGGACCGGATCAGCCACATCTCCAAAAGCCTCTGGAATCCACTGAGACGTCACTACATAAACAGAAGCTCGCTGATAGAAGTGTGCAGCTTATCTGTCAAAGCCGATGTGCTCCGAGGAGAACACAGCACACTGGAGTTATGTCCCAGACCATAAACAAAACATGAGAAAGATGCAGAGGTCGGTTATGTAGTTGTAATGTTTTCAAGTAAAAGCCAAAGTTAAATCTGTCAACTGGACAAAAAGTTGTAGGAGTGAAGACATTTGGCTGCTCATCCAAGCCGGTTCTTCAGTTCTGGTCAGATCACTGCTGGACACTGCCTTATATCTATCTAAAGGGAGGAGCTCACTACACTGAAACTGTAAACAGCTATTTATTCCAGTTTCAGCCTTAACGAGCCTCCATTCAACCTTAATGGCCCCGGCTGGTTCTATTGTACTTTATCACCTTTGTTCCTTTGTTTGCTGGGTCTGAGGATGGGGTTGTATAAAGGTGACAGGTGATGTGTGAGACCACCATTCCTGTTCAAGGAAGGATTTCCGTTCCTAACAAAAATTGCTTCTTTAACTCTCCTCTCAAACCATTTCTTCAAGTTTCAGTGTAGTGAGCTCCTCCCTTCAGACAGATATAAGGCAGTGTCCACCAATGATCTGACTAGAACTGAAGAAGCGGCTTGGATGAGCAGCTAAACGTCTTCACTCCTACAACTTTTTGTCGAGTTGACAGATTTAACTTAGGCTTTTACTATGGATCAGACCTGGACGACTGAGGGATTACACAGACGTAATGTTTTCAAGTTTCACATCCAGTTTGGTCTAGACTTTTGTGGGAGCTGGGGATTTTTAAAAGCTTGTAAAAAGCTGTAAATAATAGAATTTTTAAACAAAAAAGTAGTTGAAAAAATATGCCCAAAAAATCCTACTGTAGCTAGCAACGTGACAAAGAGTTTGTTTGGGTTTGAGAGGTTGGGTTATTGCTCTGAACGCCACATGCCCGATATTTAATTTAGATCTAGTTTAATACAAACTTTTTCTTTTCATAGTTTGAAAATCTGATTTAAAGGCTCTGTACCTGATTTTTAAAGTTCACTGCGATGAGTTTATAAGAGCTTCTCACAACTTTCAGAGACCAGAGCGAAGTTGTGCTGCCAGTTCTAACAACTAGGAAGCTAACAGCACACCGGTTAGCCATGGCCCCTTTATCTAACCAGAACCAGATCGGGACTAAACCTGTGACTAAACCCAGGACTAAATCCAGGACAAAACCAAGGCCAAACCAGGACTAAACCAGGACCAAACCCAGGACTAAACCCGGGACTAAACCAGGACATAATACAAATCAGGTACATCCCCTTTAAATCCTGTCTAAATATACACTAACTCCCCCCTGTTAGCTTCAGTTGAGTTGTTTCCCCTCTGTTAGCTCCGGTTGAGCTGTTTCCTCTCTGTTAGCTTCAGTCGGCTTGTTTCATTAATAGAGTTAAAATGCCAAACCTGCTGCGGCCTGTATCTGCACAATGAGCTTCAGACTCTGGAGGTTTTAGAGGAGGAGCTGACATTTATCTGCCTCTGGGGACCTCACATGGGTCCATTAAAGTCTCTCTACACCATTTTTACTGTAGTAAAAACGTGAAAAACAGAACTAGTTCATTTTAAACAGTTTGCAGAGGGCCAAAGTTATTCCTCACTTGCCTTATACATTCAGATCACATCCTAATGATTCACCATGATGAGTTTATAAGCTTTTTTCTGCCATTATTAGCGTGTTTAAGTGTCACAGTCTACATTTAACCTGCTTTGGCCATTAGCATTAGCATTAGCCACCAATGCCAACAGCGACAGTGCTCGCATTCTAGAAAATACAGACTGGTATCTGATTGGTAATTTGGTCTGGGTACTCGCTGATACCGATACCTGAATAACATGTGGTATCTGGGCTTCAGTTACAGTAATCTGCCATTACTTCACTCCCAGTTATACACGCCCACCTAGCATCAAAACCTTTTTATTTGCTAACAGAAGTTAAATTAGCTTAACCATCTTTCATTACCACACTCCTTGGCGAACCTCCCATGAACACATCACCATAGGTTGTTTATATAAATGGACATGGCTAACCTGGTAGCCGCCGTGTTCTACATAGGAAGTGATCATGGGCACGCTTTCGGCTCCATCGACTCCAATTCACTTTACATTGGAAAACTGTGGCCCCTCTCTCTGTAACTCTGCTGTCAGGATCCTCATTTTGGTCTTAAAATGTTCGTATTAACCCGAACTATTGTGTCCGAAAATCAAGATATGAACATTAATAAGAGACAAATCAGACGCCTTCTTTCCCCAGAGGTCGCGTTAGCGTTAGCAACAGGTTTGACTGACAGCGTTACCATCAACAGTCTCGCTCCAGATTGGCTCTTTGGTGGCTATGATACTTCCGGAATTCCAAAGATGGAGCGTGCCTCCAAATTGGCCCCTATAACTGCTCTAGCCTCAATGAGCTTTTAGATTTCATTGGTGTGCTCTGTGTTTTAATGTGTTTTCGATTAGTCTGAGCAGTTATTAATGTTTTTTATGATGTCTTGTTTTCTAGATGTATCTGTTTGACCGTCCCGGCCTGTGTGGGCAGAGGATTGAAATACGCAGTGATGTCATCGATGCCACAGCCTGGGAGCTGGAAGAAACCATCTCCATCAGAGTCATACGAGGAGGGTGAGTGAGGCCCAACAGTGTACAGGGACAGTTAAGGCTCTACACCTGATTTTTACTGCCTTAAAAATATGAAAAAAAACTAGATCATTTCAAACAGTTTGCAGTGGTCCAAAGTTATTCCTCACTTACCTTATGCATTCAGAGCATCCTAACTAGTCACCGCGATGAGGTAACTTCCGGAGAACACGCCGTCACGGTAAAGCTAATGACAACTAGCATGCTAACACACACTTCCTGATTCTCGTAAAAATAAAACGCTTTATAATTTGATGCTGACAGAACACAGCACATATTTATTTTGACCTCAAGAGCTGCACATACAACATATCTGTACAGGGGTAGTACTTTTAAAAGTTACTGCATTACCTTGTTAAAAATGTGTTGCCATATAGTATATATGACCAATTTCTGCTTTTTTTTTACCATTTTAAAGGTCTAATATCACACAAACTGACTCTTGTGAGGTTTAAGCAATGTTATAATGTTGTTACCGCCTCAAAAACATACCTGGAGTTGTGTCTTGTTTCATTCACACGTTTGAATAACACTACATCTCCAAAGCTCAAAATACTCCACAATGCTTTGCTTCTGTTTCGATTCCTGTTTATGGTCATGTTTTGTTTATGTGTTTGTTCCTCGTGCCGTCTCCTCCCACTCAAACCAGTTCTTGTTCTACCACTCACTCAACGCGGCATCTTCAGAAATCTACCGTCTAATCAAAGCCTCCTCAAAGCTTCTGGATGCTCGGTCAAAACCAAAGTCTACTGATTGACTTTCAGACAAATACCTCGAATAGTCCACACGCCCAGCGACCAGCCCACGCACCTGAGAGAGAGAGAGGGAGAGAGGGAGCGAAAGAGAGGAGGAATGTTTAAACCTCAGAACTACAGCACTCAATTGGCCTGTTTAGAGCTGTCACTTTCATAACTGAAGACTGCTCACGTTCTGGATGCTCTGTCAAAACAAAACTCTCTTGACTAAAATGAAAAATTAAAAAGACAAAAATGAAAGTGAACATGGTGTCTCCACACTTTGAGAGGTAGACACAGGTAGTCGTGAGTGAGGTGGCCGCCATTTTGTGTGTGAAGTCTCCAACTCAGACAAGTGCGACACTGACCAGATGAATATTTCAGTTCATTCATTCTGACAATTTTCAGACCTTATTTTGGCGTCTGGATCTTTTATTATATTGCAATTTATTTTATTTATTAGTACAATTTACATTCACAGACATGTCTGTAAATGCCTGTGTCATCCCTCATTTGTCGAAGTCTAATCCATAGTAAAAGAAAAATTAAGTTCTGTCACTGGAAAATGAAAAGAGTGAAAAAGCAATTTTTCATCTGCTCTCCCTGGACAGATGTGAATCCCATTAGAAACCTAATGCATCAGTATAAAAATGAAACTGTACAGATTATATACAATAAAAGACATTATCGAAAATATTATTTTTTTAAACAACTGTATCTATCCATTCATCCATCTATCTATCCATCTCTTTATCAACATAAAACACATAAAACCAGAGGACTGCATCTCTGATACACAGTGTGTTAAATGAGGCTACATAGTTTTGTTAAATATGTGAATCTCTATAATATTAAAATGTAATATTTCTTTGAACCAACAACTTCCATTGTCATTGGGGTTGTATTATTTTGCATGGGGCCAATCTTGACAGTGAATAACTTCTATAGGGACTCAAGAGCCGTTTTAAAGCCTCCCAGAGAAAGGGGGCAGTGTTGAGTTGTTGTACATAAACATAGAACATTTTACACAAATCACACAAACTTCCCAAATTCTCAATTGAAATGAATGGGATTCCCACTTAACTGGAAGTGCCACCACAAAAAAGTGAGGGTTAGTTGCATTTAGAGACAAAAGTGGGCAGAGCAAAAAAAAATGTAAATGAAAAAAATCAAAGGTATTTCATTTAATAATACAAATTTATGGAAATCTCTAGTCATTTTTATTTTATTTATTTATCAAAAGCAAAAAAAACTAAAAAAAATCTTAAACTGACCTGACCCTAAATGACCACTAACACCTTAATAATTCAAGGTTTGGTCCATTTCTATTGTGTTTGGTTGTTTTGTATGTTTTAAGGTTAAAATGCATATATATATTTTTACATTAACATTTATGGTATTAGTCTAGTAGTACCCAAAATGTGTTTATCAATTATAAGCCTTAAAATTATTGTGGAATTTTTCCAATGCCCCCTTGTGTTCGCAGATGGGTACTGTACGAAAAGCCTAATTTTAAAGGAGAGAAGATCGCGCTCGACGAGGGAGACGTCGAGTTGACGAATCCTTTTGGTCCAGTGGAGCAGCAGATGCCACAGGTGAACGGAGGACAGGTGAACGGAGGACACACAAACGAAACAAATGGAGAACAGAAAACGAGTGATTCACCGACAGAGGAGAAGCCTGTGCGGAGGTGTGTCATCGGGTCCATTCGGCGAGCGGTCAGAGTAAGTGCACCAAGTATTTACTATTACAAATGTTTGGACACACTCTCTGATTCAATGTTTGTTTTTTTTTTAAATTATTTTCTACATTTTATATACAAACAGAAGACATCAAATATGTGAAGTAAGATATATGGAATTATGTAGCAAATGCTGTTACTTCCTCAAAAACATACCTGGAGTTGTATTTTGTTTCATTCACACAAGTTTCACACAAGTTTAACCCTTTATTATTACTCTGTCTACATCTCCAAAGCTCAAAATGCTCTGTTCCACCTTGTGATGTCATGAAGTGGTAGTTTTCAAGTTAACAGCTCCTTTTACCTTTAGTTCAGTAGAGATTGGCAATTCCAGGGCTGAAATCATCCAAATGATTCTAGTGAAGGTGCATGGAGTTTAAAAACACAATGGAGCGAAATAAAACAGTGAATGAAACAAAACACAACTCCAGGTCTGTTTGTGATGAGGAAAGAACATTAGAACAGATCAGAAAATACCGTAATATAGGCCCTTTAAACAGCTTTGTCAAAAGATATTTAGTAGAGCTATTTTTAGAGTTACTTTTTTTCTTTACCACATAATTCCATATATCTTACTTCATATATTTGATGTCTTCTGTGTGTATATAAAATGTAGAAAGTAGTAAAAATAAAGAAGGATATAAAATGAGAAAGTAGTAAAAATAAAGAAGGAAAAAAAACATTGAATGAGAGGTAGTGTATTAAAATACCACTTGCTTGTCTCCATGGAGATAGATGAGTTTAATGCCATAACATGGAACATACCAGGCAAAGCAATGACATCTCTTTGGAGACAGTTCATAGGGCTCAATGGTTTTGTTCAGTTTAACATTTTCTGAGTCAGTAAGTTGTACTAAAAACTGTTAACACCCCATTCTGAACGGACGACAGAGCTCAAACTTCTTTTATTTTTGTTAATATAATGGCTTCATCTAGTGTTCATGACAACAATTTGATAAACAACCAGTTAAAAGTGCTATACTTTTAAAATACCTGTTGTTTTTGCTTTTTGGAACTACTGTGTTCCAGAGATTAGCCTGTTCCAAAGTCTGTCTAAATACCTGTTGTTTTGGTTCTTCAGGACTACAGAGTTCCAGAGATTAGCCTGTTCCAAAGTCTGTCTAAATACCTGTTGTTTTGGTTCTTCAGGACTACAGAGTTCCAGAGATTAGCCTGTTCCAAAGTCTGTCTAAATACCTGTTGTTTTGGTTCTTCAGGACTACAGAGTTCCAGAGATTAGCCTGTTCCAAAGTCTGTCTAAATACCTGTTGTTTTGGTTCTTCAGGACTACAGAGTTCCAGAGATTAGCCTGTTCCTGTGTCTGTCTAAACACCTGTTGTTTTTGGTATTGTAGGACTACAGTGTTTCAGAGATTAGTCTGTTCCTGAGTCTGTCTAAACACCTGTTGTTTTGGCTCTTCAGGACTACAGGGTTCCAGAGATTAGCCTGTTCCAAAGTCTGTCTAAACACCTGTTGTTTTTGGTATTGTAGGACTACAGTGTTCCAGAGATTAGCCTGTTCCCAGAGGAGAATGCAGAGGGGAAGAAGGTAGTTTTCAGAGACTCTTCAGAAGACGCTCGGATCTTTGGTTTCCCCATAAAAGCAAACTCAGTCATCATCAACGCTGGCCTGTGAGTCATCCATCTCTCTATATCTATGTCATAGGTGCCATAGAGCACCCACACAAATCTCTGAGCACCCACTAGAATTTCCCTCAATCTCACCTCATTCTGTTTACTCTGTGAGCAGTTTTTTTCTAACATTGAAACAAACCCAAAAATCTAGAGCCGCAGTACACAAGTACACAAAATTACTAAAACAAAAAGTTTGTATATTTTAACTGTGTGTGGAACTTTGCTGCCTCCTGGCCAGGTCTCTCTTGAAAACTTTTTTTAATCTCAATGGGGTTTGCGTGGTTAAATAAATATTTTTGTATAGTGTTTATAATGATGCTCCCTGTCTCCCCCTGCAGGTGGCTGGTGTACGCTCAGCCGTTCTTCCAGGGCATCCCTCGGGTCCTGGAGGTCGGAGGTTACTCAAACCCTGAGGCCTGGGGAGTAGAGCAGCCATACGTCGGTTCTCTGCACCCGCTCAAGATAGTAAGAACTGGTTTATTTCATAGTTTGATCTGTTCAAATTAGTGTTCAGTCCTCTGAGGGTTGCCAAAGTTAAACTGAGCAGGTCACAGGGTGAACTCCTGAGCCAGACTGGGGCTTTTTGTGTGGAGTTTGTATGTTCTACCTTTGTCTGTGTGGGCTTCCTCCTGTTTCCTCCGTCAGCTTATCAGCGCTGTCAATCAAACCTGTTGCTAACGCTAGCAGGAGCAACCTCAGGGAAAGAAGACGCCTGATTTGTCATTATTAATGTTCATATCTTGATTTGATTTACGGACACAATAGTGAACT
This sequence comes from Periophthalmodon schlosseri, assembly GCA_000787095.1. Taxonomy (NCBI): domain Eukaryota; kingdom Metazoa; phylum Chordata; class Actinopteri; order Gobiiformes; family Gobiidae; genus Periophthalmodon; species Periophthalmodon schlosseri. Next base: position 24,449 of record KN469228.1, read on the forward strand.
AAAAACACCAGGATCGTGTAGAGCGGGTTAATACGAACATTTTAAGACCAAAATGACGAGTCTGACAGCAGCAGTTACAGAGAGAGAGCAGCCATAGTTTTTCAATAGAAAGTGAATTAGAGCCAGAGTTGATGGAGCTGAAGTGTGCCCATGCTCACTTCCTATTTGGAAAGCAGCTACTAGGAGGTTTACTATGTCCATTTATATATACAGTCTATGGTTTAACCCAGCAGAAAAATAATTACCCTCATGAGGGATTAATAACTTTAACCCTGGACTCTGGTGCAGAAGAGAGTCCTGTAGGCAGTAGGCTTTTCTGTTGTTCCCTCAAACTCTTTTTAGCTAACTTAAGCTAACATTGTCATGTTTTGCTACTTGTGATGCACTCCCAGTTATCAGGAACAGCCAGACTCCTCTCTGTAGAACATTGCCCCCTAGTGCCAAAACTTTGGTAGAACATGTTCTACCAAAGCCTCTCTCTGCACAAGCTGCTAAACTTTTCTCATCATTTCATTTAAAATCAGTGGTGGAAGGTAACAAAGTACAAGTGTTAAAGTACTGTACTTAAGTAGACTTTTTAGGTATCTGTACTTTACTTAAGTGCATTTTACAGTGGTTACTTTTACTTCACTACATTTGAGAGCAGGTATCTGTACTTTCTACTCCATTACATTTTTGAACAGGACTGAAAAGTAAAAAGTACTTTTCATATGATTTGAATATTATTATTTTTACCATGTTCATAGTAACATCCTGACTAAAGTTTTAGAGTTCAAGCTTCAGCTTTGAGCAAACAAACATAAATACGCAAAATTCAAAATAAAAATTAAGAAATGGATTCATATTGTTACTGTGACCAAAATCAATATTACTATATTTACACTTTAACAAATGAACAACACTTGTGTGAAATACTTTTACTTTTTAGTCTTAAAGTACATTTTTAAGCAGAGTAGATTAAGTAGATTTTTTCATGTGATACTTTTACTTTTACTTGAGTAACTTTTTACCTCTGTATCTGTACTTTTACTTAAGTGACAGAATGGAGTACTTCATCTTCCACTGTTTACTACCGGTTATTAAAGTCTTTTACGATGTTGTTTATAAACCGGAGTAACTGGAGCAGTTATTTCTAACTGACAGATCCGTTCTAATGATAAAACTTGTGTGATTTACAGGGAGAGCCTCGGGTAGAAAACATGGGAGAACCAAAGGTAAATCAAAGCATTTCAGTCTATACATGTCTGTCTGTATGTAACACTGCCCCCTGCCTGTGTGCGTGTGCATGTACAGATGGTGGTCTATGAGAAGCCGTATTTCTGTGGTAAATCCAGAACCATCTCTACAAACGCCCGGGACTTCATAACGAGGATGGAGCGAGGACAGCAGGCGTTCATGCACAACGTGGGGTCACTCAAGGTCATGGGAGGGATGTGAGTGCTGTTTATACCTGTAGTTTACCTGTTTAAGGGGCCGGGGGTCAAAGGGCACATGGTTTAGTTTAGTTTAGATTAATTTATTTCTTAGGGGATGAATACTGCTTTATGTATGACACAATTTTCTGACAGTTGTGTAAATTAGACAAGCATTGGCCCTTATTTACACTATGGTCGCTAGGTAACAGTTATGGAATTACCTCAATGTATGTCACATCAACCAAGAAGTACAATTATAAACGTCATTAAAATGGTCAAACTTGAGAAAACTTAATCCCAAGAATCCCAAATAAATACTCTAGAGATAGTCTGTGGGGTGGACTTTTACAACTAGGAACTATCTTTCTGAGTACCACCAGGTTTAAACCAGGTCTATAACAGGACTATACCAGGTCTAAACCACAGACTGTATAAAGAAGTGGACTATGTGAGTGTGATGTCACCCATAGCGTTCGGCTCCAATCAAATGAAGCTTATCGAGGCTAGAGCAGTTATAGGGGCAAATTTGGAGCCCAGTTCCATATTTGGAATTAGCAACCAAACCTGCTGTCAATCAAACCTGTTGCTAACACTAGCAGTAACAGCAGCAGTTTACAGAGAGAGGGGAGACGTTTTTTGAAAAAGAAAGTGAATTGGAGTCATCGGAGCTGGAAGCACAGCCCATGCTCACTTCCTATTTGGAACGTGGCGGCTAGCGGTTTAGCTATGTCCATTTATATATACAGTCTATGGTCTAAGCCAGTGTTTTTCAACCACTGTGCCGTGGCACACTAGTGAGCTGTGAGATATTGTCTAGTGTGCTCTGGGAAATTATCCAATTTCACCTAATTGGTCTAAAAAATACTTTTTGAAAACAAATTAATTATCCACAAATAATGTGCCGTCGAGTGTCTGTGCTGTCTAGTGATTGGCAGAGTAACCATGTAATACTCTTCCATATCAGTAGGTGGCAGCAGGTAGCTAATTGCTTTGTACTTTGAGACAAGAGAATTAGTGATGCATGGATGCGTCAGGTGGCGGTGTGTTGGATGATGTTGTGCGCATTGGTAAATTTGTAAAGTCACAACCCTTGAAAAGTCACATATTTGCATCTTTGTGTGAGGAAATAGGAGCGGAGCATAGAGCCTTGCTGTTTCATACGGAGGTCCGGTGGTTGTCGCGTGGCAAGGTCTTGGGCCGTGTGTATGAGCTGCGGGAGGAACTTAAAGTGTTTCTGACTTTAAGTTCCTTCCTTCTTGGCAAGTGATGAGTGGTGTGCAAGGCTG
>KN469229.1:4264-16551 GCA_000787095.1 Periophthalmodon schlosseri
ACCTCTTCATCCTCTGCTCCTCTGACCCTCACCTCTTCATCCTCTGCTCCTCTGACCCTAAGAACAAAAGTATTTTAAGCCGTAAATTAAATGAAAAGTCAAACACTGCACTGAGTAAATTATAATTCCATTTCTATTAAAAATCCTTAGTATAAATACGCCAACGCCATAATTTCCCATAATTCCTCTTCTATTGTTTTTAAGCCTTGATAATTTGTGAAACTATGCCTGCCCCGCAACAACCAGAATAGACACATCTCTTGCTAATGCTACAAAATTCTTATGAAATTCCTGGGTCTTATCGAGGACTATCCCCGGTCTAAGCTGGTCTCAGACTAAACTCGGACTCGAATACTCGCCCTTTGACCCCTGCGGGTTTGAGGCTAACGTTTATAGCCGTAGCATTTGTTCCCGAGCCGTGAGTGAATGAAAGTGAAAGCTAGCAGTTTGTTAGCATGTGTCACTAGCGTGCTAAGGGCTAACTCCTCACCTGGGCTACAGTGGCACGTTGTTGTGTAAGCTAATACGTTTGCGAGGTGCTAATGGTTTAAAAGTGTGTGGAAATTTGCTAGCGCGTGTTCTTGAGGTGATAAACAACACATAGAGAAGTAGACTGTAAAATACTACTACTGCCACTACTAATACTATTACTACCATTACTACTACTACTACTATTACAATAACTAGGCCTACTACTACAATACAGTTTGTCTGTTATTGATGTTCATATCGTGATTTACAGACAAAATAGCAAAATAAAAACACCAGAACCATGTAGAGCGGGTTAATACAAACATTTTAAAACCAAAATGACGAGCAGCAGCAGTTACAGAGAGAGGGGCCACAGTTTTTCAATGTAAAGTGAATTGGAGCCAAAGTCGATGGAGCCGGAAGCGCGTCCAACACCCGTGCTCACTTCATATTTGGAACGTGGCGGCTAGCAGGTTAGCTATGTTCATTATATACAGTCTATGTCCTCCATACAAAAGTGCGTGATTATGAGCAATCCTGTGTTCATTATATATATATATATATATATATAGTCTATGCGTAGGTCAAATGTTTTTACTTTATGCACAATATGTTACTAGTTTAGCCCTGGTTTAGGTTTAGTCCCGTTTAACCCCGATAGCGTATTCTGTCCCACCCTCATTCTTAATCTCAGTATCGGCGCATATTTCATACAAGTATTTAAGTATGGGTCAGACTGACACAGAAACTCGCTAATGTCTTCACTCCTTCACTCTCTCACATCAAAATACTGCGTTTCATCAAAAATAAATTGTATAATTAATTGTTTCTATGGTATTTCAAAATGTGGTCGTTATCAGATACCAGAGAAAAGAGAGTATTGGAGAACTGGACCTGACCCAGAGAGGTACATGGGCAAAATGATAACATGGAGGAAGGGCCATCTGACATGGAGGGAGGGGCATCTGACACACGGGGATATAGGAGGATGGGAGGGCATCTGACACACAAGCCCACACATTGAGGTGAGATTTTGCATATCATTTAACCAGGTTTCCTCCAGTGCATTGTTGTGGGATTAAACCTGGATTAAACCTGGATCACACCGGAGTAAACCTGAGTTTGAGCTGCACTGACCTGGATCTCTAAAGTGAGATTTACTAAAGCCTGGATCACTTCTGTTTACTTAAAAAGGACCAGATCAGGAGCAGGTTTGAACAGGAAGTCTGAGGTACAGGTCAACACTACGATCTACCCAGAGTGGAGTCCTCAACACAACAGGACAGTATTTATTTTTACATTATGTTGTCTACAAACAGAAGAATGTACTAGTAGTAGTAGAAGCAGTAGTAGTAGTAGTAGTAGTAGTAGTAGCAGTAGTAATAGTAGAAGTAGTATTAGTAGTATTAATAGTAGTAGTAGTAGTAGTAATAGTAGTAGTAGTAGCAATAGCAGTAGTAGTAGTAGCAATAGTAGTAGTAGTAGTAGTAGTAGTAATAATAGTATTAGTAGTAGTAGTAGCAGTAGTAGCAATAGTAGTAGTAGTAGTAGTAGTAGTAGTAGTAGCAATAGTAGTGTAGTAGTAGTAGAAGTACTATTAGTAGTACTATTAGTAGCAGCAATAGCAGTAGTAGTAGTAGTAGAAGTAGCAATAGTAGTAGTAGTAGTAGTAGTAGTAGCAATAGTAGTAGTAGTAATAATAGTAGCAATAGCAGTAGTAGTTGTAGTAGTAGTTGTAGTAATACACTTGTGCACTTGGGCAAGACACTACAATTCAATCATTTCATTATTACTACAGTTATAAATCTCAAATACATTTTCAAAGTCCAAAAGTAATTTGTTTTTAAAGTTACACTATGTAACTTTTCTGGATTAGGGTCAGCTGCACCATGGAGATGTAATTGCTTTTCCTGTAATGTTTCACAGTGTGGCATTATTTCTCAAAATACATGCATTCTTACTGTGAGCACAGTCGCATCTCCACAGATCTGACCCGTGACCTCTCCATGGATATAGATAAGTTCAATGTCATACTGTGGAGCATTCTAGGTAAAACAATAACATCTCCATGGAGACAAGCAGGTGGTGAAAAAGTTACACAGTCGAACTTTACTTGATCTTTCACTGTACAAAACAGAAAACACAAAAGACAAGTGCACGGATGAGGAGCTGCTTTGTCGGGGGTTTATGGAGCGTTCACTGACCTCTGTGAATGTGACTTTCAAAGACACCAGGAAATGAGAGTTGTGTTTTAAGTTTAGTTTGAGAGCAGAGAGCTGACAGACAGGAGCCGAATGAGAACGGACTTATAACTATGTGTTGAAACGCAGAGGACAGAGAAGAGAGGGAGGAGAGGGAGGAGAAGGGGAAGGGAAGAAGAGGCGAGGGGAGGGGAGGAGGAGGACAGAGGCGAGAGAGGGAGGGGAGGAGAGGAGAGGGGAGGAGGAGGGCAGAGGTGAGAGAGAGAGGGGAGGAGAGGAGAGGGGAGGAGGAGGACAGAGGTGAGAGAGACGGAGGGGAGGAGAGTAAGAGAGAGGAAAGGAGAGGGGAGAGAGGGGGAGGAGAGAGAGAAAAGGAGAGAGAGAGGGAGGGAAGGACAGGAGAGAGAGGAGAGAGAGTGAAGAGAGGGAGAAAGTCTTTGGAGGAAATTGTTTTAGGCTGAAAGTTTTGACATACCTTTCCTCAAAACTATTTTAACTGTGTTAAAGGTGCTGTGCCTGATTTTTACTGTCTTAAAAACATGAAAAACAAAACTAGTTCATTTTAAACAGTTTGCAGTGGTCCAAAGTTACTCCTCATTTACCTTATACATTCAGAACATCCTAATTATTCACCACGATGAATTTATAAGCACTTTTCACAACTTTCAGAGTTTTGCCATCACAGTAATATTTGGCTCTGCTCCTGTCTGCTCCTCTGGCTCTGCTCCTGTCTGCTCTTCTGGCTCTGCTCCTCTGGCTCTGCTCCTCTGGCTCTGCTCCTCTGGCTCTGCTCCTCTGGCTCTGCTCCTCTGGCTCTGCTCCTGTCTGCTCCTCTGGCTCTGCTCCTCTGGGTCTGCTCCTGTCTGAGTTTTTGTTCTATTATTGTGAAAAGGTTGTTGAAACATGTTTTACCAATTGCTTCTTGGGAGAAAGATCAGGGCTGTCAGAAATGATTAAAAGCTCATTTCTATGGAGCGTGACACAGATACAAACGATATGCTCAAATTAATTTACACTTAAAAGTGATGAAGATGTCTCGGCAGATTGGGTTCAGCTTGGGTTCAGCTTAAATCAGACATATTGTGCTTGTGTCTCTCTATAATTATAATCTATGACTGTGGATCATTATGTTAGAATTTTCACATTTTAAAGGCCCATATTACACTATTTTCTGATTTGTTCTAATGTTGTTTCCTCATCACAAACAGACCTGGAGTTGTGTTTTGTTTCATTCACACATGTTTAACACACAAGCCCTGCATATTTAGGCTGAGTTCTTCTCTCAAACAGAAAACACTCTGTTCCACCTTGTGATGTCATTGGGAAATACAGGGAGTGCTCCACTGTGTTTTTAAACTCCACACACCTTCACTAGAATCATTTGGATCATTTCAGTTGTGGTATTGCCAATCTCTACTGAACTAAAGGTAAAAGGAGCTGTTAACTTGAAAACTACCGCTTCATGACATCAGAAGGTGGAACAGAGCATTTTGAGCTTTGGAGATGTAGACAGACTAATAATGAAAGGTTTACTCAAACAGAGAATGGAACAAAACACAACTCCAGGTATGTTTTGAGGAGGTAACAACATAATAACATGGCTTAAAGCTCACAAGAGTCCATTTTCTGTAATACAGGACCTTTAAATTGTAACAATCTGAAACAATTTAATACAAGAAACAACTCTGCTGACTTCTGGAAAAGTGTTGAGCCCAGTGAGTTCTTATGAGACGATTCCCGCTGTTCCATGCTGTCGGCCCCTGCTATGGATAGCTGCAGATCCCACCAGCAAGTAGGAGATTTGTACAATCATTTGTACCAAAAAAGGCTAAACAATGCTGCCGAATCCTACGTGTATCATGTGTGAAGTGCGTACGTCACAGTGGGCGTGTAACAAGGGGTCAAAACAGGGGTAGATCGGAACAGTGACGTCTTGAATGCAGGAGAATAACGATTACTCAAACATGAATCACTCCAAATACAGAGAAGAAGGTGCACGGTGGAACTTCTGGTGGAGGGTCACTTGTCTCATGTAGATGCTGCCTGTAAAGTTCCACAGTACTGTATTGAACTTCTGTCTTGGCTCTGTTCTATTACAGGTGTTTTTGCCCCTGTCCTCCGTCTGAGATTAAGACCTCACATTCACACTGAGAGAAGCTCAGACCTGGGCTCATGACACAAGTCCGAGCCTGAAGCACCAACATGTGGATTTCACGCAAGAATGAAAATATTCAAGTTTCCTCCTGTTCAACAAAACCAACAGCACTGAAACAGCAATGAAACATGGCACTGAAACATGGCACTGGGACCAGACTGTAGCAAAGGGTCTGTGTATAATGTAATATTCAAGGGAGTCCGCCACCTGCTTGTCTCCATGGAGATGGCATTGCTTTGCCTGGAGAGTTCCACAGTATAGGATCAAACTAGTGGGCTTGCATCTCCACAGATCTGACCTGTAATTTAACCTAGATCGATATGTTTAATGTTATAAGGAAGTTGCCCTGCATATCCAGAATCATATCTCTGCATTTTTAATACAGAGGGGTTTCAATCTTGCATTCTTTCGCATCTCGAGCCAGAACCAAAAATAATCGTCCAATCAAATTAGTTTATTTCAGTGACGCATGTAAAACAAAAGAGCTCATTGGTCACTCATCATTTACAAACAAAATCACATTTCTCTTCCCTCAGATTATCAGAGTTTAGTGCTTCACTCATTGCTTCTGCAGAAATCCGCCATGTTTTTCAGTCCCCTGTCATATTTTTTTGTCTCTTTTTTCCCCAGAAGCAGCCATATTTGTTTTGATACGGACAGACCGTAATCCACTAATCCACCTGTCAATCACACCCATCTGAACTCGGGGAGATTCACCGCTGACCAGACTCACATCTTCAGAAAGTATTGAAGAACTGTGTATTCTGGATCCCAGGCAAATAAGGATGGGAAATATGGAAAAAAACCAAAAAAACCAACAAAAAAAAAGATTGAGGATTGGCTGTAGACCTCTCCATTAAAAAGACCCAAGCTGATCACTGACCATTAGAAGCACAGCCCTATTTAATGCCATACTGTGGTACATTCACCAGAAACACTGTAAAGCCCACGTACAAATGCAGTGAGACAGGTGCGCTCCCAGCTGTACTTTTAAATGTCAAATATAATGTGTTTAAAACATGTTTTCAATTAGTACGAGCTCCTTCCCTCCAGCACATTTTATCAGAGCACTGCACTCACGGCCTCTGCAGACGTGTTTAGTGATGAGGAGAAAACTACTTTGGAGTCCTGACAAAATCTGAGATACTGGTAGTAGCAGTAGTAGTAGTAGTAGCAGTAGTAGTAGCAGTAGTAGTCATCGAAGTAGCAGTAGTAGCAGTAACAGTAGCATTAGTAGCAGTAGCAGTAGTAGTAGTAGTAGTAGCAGTATAGAAGTAACAGTAGCGGCAGCAGTAGAAATTCAGTAGTAAGTTGATACAATTCCAGCTCTGACCATTGCTGTCAACAACTGTCATCCTTGAGCAAGACACTTCCCTCAGCTGTCATGAATGTGGTTGTGAGTTGAATTCCTGTCAGATTTGATGTACTGCTGCTTGATCTGTCGGCGTTTCCTTTTTCAGACAAAGTTAAAAGCAGAGTCTGAGGTTTTGGACGTGGAAGTGGTGATTTGAAGCGTCTGGAAACGTGCCCTGGTGAGTCAGGTTGTGTCAGAGAGAAGAAAGAGGCCAGAGATTCGATACGCTCCAGTTTAGGAGACAAATGACAGAATGCATTTAGATTTCACAAATAGACCTTACATAAGCTTTAAAGTGCACTGCCTAACTTTTCTGGAAGAGAATGTCCCACTGTGAGGCATTAAAATGTATCCATCTCCATGGACACAAGCAAGGGATGCCTAGTTGCAGGTCAGATCTGTGATGAGTGAATGTGACGCAGATCTGTTTAATGCCATACTGTGAAACATTCGAGCCAAAGCAATACTATCTCCATGGAGACAGACCTATTCCAGCTTGGTGCATAACTATGTAACTTTTCTAGTGAAGGGTCTGCCACCTGCTTGTTTCCATGGAGATGATATTGTATTTCCTGGAATGTAGAAATGTTGCACAGTATTTGCTTCTCTCTCTCTCTCTCTCTCTCTCTCTCTCTCTCTCACTCTCTCTCTACCTCACCCCAAAACACTTCACTCTTTTCTTCTCTCTCTCCCTCACCTCCTCCTATCCCCCCCAGTTCCGTTTAGTAGTTTTAATATGACTTTACAGCCCTCTTCTCTTTCTCCCTCCTTTCCCTCTCTCCACCTCTTTCTTCACACTCTCCGTCATCTCTCTCAGTTCTTCCTGTCCTTTTTCTCGCCCTGCCTCGCTCCCTCATTCTACCACCTCTCTCTCTCCCCATCTCTCAGTTTTCAACTCTTTTGTACAGTTTTATGAGTTCTCTATCCTTTCTATCTCTCCTCTCTCACAATTCCCTCCCCCTTTTACTTCTCTCTCTCCCCTCTCTCTTTAACCCCACACCCCTTTCTCTCCCTCCTCTCTCTCCTCTCTTTTGTTCAGTAGTTCTTATGATTACAGTCCCCTTCACTCCCTCTTTTTCCTCACTCCCTCTTCCCTCTCTCCTCCTCTCCTCTCTTTTGTTGAGTAGTTTGTTTATAGTTTTACCCTCCTCTCATCCCTCTCTTTGGTTCAGTGATAAGTGTCTGGAGGTTTACCATATGTCACAGTTATGTGACAGTCATAAATCTATGAAACTCATATCTGCAGCAGGATACAGGCTCGCAACCGTCCACACAGCAGGTGCTGATAACAAGGACCTTACTAGTCCTGGTTCCTGGTTCAGTCCTGGTTCAGTCCTGGTTTAGTCCTGGTTTAGTCCTGGTTTAGTTCTTGTATAGTCCTGCTTTAGTCCGAGTGTAGTCCTAGTTTAGTTCTAATATAGTCCTGGTTCAGTCCTGGTTTAGTTCTAGTATAGTCCTGGTTTAGTCCAATTCTAGTCCAAGTTTAGTCCGATTGTTGTCTTAGTTTAGTCCTGGTTTAGTCCTGTTTTAGCCCGTGTTCAGTTCTGGTATAGTCCTGGTTTAGTCTTTGTTATGTTTTAGTCCTTGTTCAGTTCTGGTTTAGTCCTGTTTTAGTCCTTGCTGAATCCTGCTTTAGTCCTTGTTCAGTCCTGGTTCAGTCCTGTTTTAGTCCTGTTTTAGCCCTGCTTTAGTCCTTGTTCAGTCCTGGCTTCGTCCTGGTTCAGTCCTGTTTTTGTTCTGTTTTAGTCCTGTTTTAGTCCTTGCTGAATCCTGCTTTAGTCCTTGTTCAGTCCTGGTTCAGTCCTGTTTTAGCCCTGCTTTAGGCATGGTTCAGTCCTGCTTTAGTCCTGGTTTAGTCCTGTTTTAGTCCTTGTTTAGCCCAGTTTTAGTCTTGTATTAGTCCTATTTAAGTCCTTGTTCAGGCCTGGTTTAGTCCCGGTTTAGTCCTTGTTCAGTCCTGATTTAGTCCTGGTTCAGTTCTGTTTTAGTACTGTTTTAGTCCTGCTTTAGTCCTTGTTCAGCCCTGGTTTATTACAGTTCTCCTGTACTTTTACTTTTATTTCAATTTCCCATTGAACTAACCATAGATTTTTTCTATAGACTTTGAAAATTACCTCATAAATCAGGTTGTGCCTTTTACCAACCTCCCCATTTATAAAAACAAGACTCTTAATTAAAATGGCTGCCCGTTCAATGCACAAATACATCGAACAGAATCGAATCCATCACGCTTAGATTGGGTTTGCGAGCTGTTAGCGTAGCCAGGCGCCGCTACGTCAATGCTAATCAGATGATAACTGGTGCAGGGTTAAGTTATGGGGAGACGGAGCTTTGGAAATGATTTTAGCGCGCTACATTAGCCACACACTAAGAAATATGTGGAGTTTTAATGGAAACGGGACATTGTGAAGCTAAGTCGATAAAATATAAGGCTTTGGTGGCGTCATTTGAAAAGTAAAGATGGAGGAATATGTCTAACCACTAATACGATCTGTAATTACTTTTGGGCAATATAAATTTGGTTTGTTGAATAAAATAAAAAAATATATAGGCCTTTGTTACATTAGAATACATTATCAAGTCCCTCTAGTTTAAACTGAGCTAAGGACAGGTCAGAATTCTATGGTGGAGTAGGCTGTACACAGTAGCACGCTAGCTAGCTCACTTATTAAAATTGGAAAATATAAAATAAACAACCTATTAAAATTCTAATTAGGCCTAATTAAAATAAAGACTACCCAGTTATTTTTATATGTAGATTGCTTCAGTTTCTGGTGGTGTTTTAATATTTATTATGCATCAAAATTAACATTAGCATTAGCACTGAGACACAAACATCACTATAAACGTCACTACTTCCTGTCCAAGAGACCTTTGGTCTCTATGAGGTTTTTGCCATGTCACATCAAAATAAATGAATATTTAAAGATGAGGCAGTGGACAGGGAGCTGTGTACGTCTGACAACATGTTAAACACTAAGCAAATAAAATGAATACTTTACTTCAGTGTTTAGAAAGAGAGATGTTTGTTTCTCAATACTAACGCTAATGCTAATTTTGAGACATAATTAATATTAAAACAGCACCACAAACTGAAGTATTCTACATATAAAAATAATTGGGTAGTCTTTAAATTTTTATTTAAATTTAATTCAAATTACATTTTTAGGTTGTTTATTTTATGTTTTTCCAGTTTTAATGTTACGTTTGAGACACAGCTAGCCAGCATACTACTGTGTACAGAGCCTATTTGCTGCGTAACTGATTGCAGATTTGTGGTCCTGGTTTATGGTTAATATCTCTGTAATTACTGGGCCTATCCACATGAAACAAAAACTGGCACAAAGTCCAACGTCTGCTCTGTCAGTATAAATAAACAAAAGTGAGATAATTGTCAGTTGAAAGGACTAGCCATAAGATTAATGACAAGTCTGTGGAGCCAATCCCAAACAAAAATTATAAGATTCAAGATTTCATAAGTTCGTACATTTCTTTCAAAAACAGTGAATCTCCCATAGAGTTACATGGTGCAATGTTTAGTCCTGGCCCGTGTCTTTAACAATAGATTCTAGTGATTCAGAGTAAACGTGCCTCTGCCTGCTCCTCTGGGTACTCCCTGTGCTTTGTACAAATGTACTCTGAATGTGTACTTCATGCAGTACTTTGTGCAGTAGTTTGTGTAGCACTCATGACCACTCCCCCCTGTTTCTGCTTCATTATTGATAAGTCAGAATTATTCATTTCAAGTGAATAAAATAAACCTGCTTGTTTGACCCTGGTCTTTTCAGTCCTAATAAAGAACAGATTTAGTCCAGTTTTAGTCCTGGTTTAGTCCAGATTTAGTCTAGGCTTAGTCCAGGTTTAGTCCAGGCTTAGTCTGAGTTTAATTTTGATTTACAAGGAGCAACACAGTGATTTAGTTATTAGTCACATAGCCTGGTTTAGTTCTACATTAGTCCTGGTTTAGTCCTGGTTTAGTCCTGATTTAGTCCTGGTTTAGTTCTATATTAATTATATTATAAAGGCCAGTTTTAGTCCTGGTTTAGTACTGTTGTAGTCCTGTTTTATTTCTGGGTTAGTTCTGCATTAGTCCTATTATAAAATCCTGGTTTAGTCCTGTTTTAGTCCAGTTTTAGTCCTGTTTTAGTCTTATTTAAATCTTGTTTTAGTCCTGGTTTAGTTCTGCATTAGTCCTAGAACAAAAACCTGGCTTAGTCCTATTTTAGTCCAGTTCTAGTCCTATTTTAGTCTTGTTTAAATCCTGTTTTAGTCCTGGTTTAGTTGTGTATCAGTCCTTCTCTGGAGAGTGGAGATACGTTGGATAAACACACAAGTCTGGCTCAGTTTCAGGATCTGAACTCAAAGAAAAGTTTAATCATTCACCTTTAAATAAACAGAGAGAAAGAGAGAGAGAGAGAGAGGGAGGGAGGGAAAGGAGGCAGGGCAAGAGGGAGAAAAGAGGGAAGAGGGGAGGGAGAGAGAGGAAGAGAGAGAGGGAGCGATGGGGAGGGAGAGAGAGAGAGAGGGGGGAGAGAGAGCGGGAAACAAACAAACAAACAAACCTGGGAGCTAAAACAGTCAAGTGTGAAGCTTTTTCTTGGGACATACTGTCACCCCTCTCTCTGTAACTGCTGCTGTCAGACTCGTCATTTTGGTCTTAAAATGTTTGTTTTAACCCGCTCTACATGATCTCGGTGTTTTTATTTTGCTACTTTATCCGTAAATCAAGATATGAATAATTAATAACAGACAAATCAAGCACCTGCTTTCCCTGAGGTTGCTCCCTCTAGCGTTAGCAACAGGTTTGATTGACAGCATTGCTAAGCGCCCACTCCCTGCTAAACCAGCGGTGCGGGTGGGAAGGGGCGTTACCTTCAATGGCTCTTTGGTTGCTATGATCCATGATCCTATGGCGCCAAATTCGGTGCTATAACTGCTCTAGCCTCGATGAGCTTCATTTTACTGGAGCCGAACACTGTGGGTGATGTCACACTCACTTAGTCCACTTCTTTACACAGTCTATGGGTCCAGTGGAGGACTAAACGAGAACTAAACCAGGACTAAACCAGGACTAAACCAGGACTTAACCAGGACTAAACCTGGACTAAACCAGGACTTAACCAGGACTAAACCAGGTCTAACCCAGGTCTAACCCAGTTTTTTTCTGTGTGCAGTTGCATCTGTCTGTGATGCGGTCCAGTGGAGGACTTGAGGGCTCTTGATGTTATTCTGAGCTCTGGCTTCAAACCTCTTTAACACAATAATTACAGTTTGACTTTTACTGAGAAATAAAGTTTGTGATTTGGTTTAAAACTGTCCAGAAAACACCACTGAGCAGCTGGGATGTGAAATAACAGTAAAAAGTATCAAAAGTAAACTTCAGTCTTTGGTTGGTTTTAAGACTCACAACTTTGACTTCATAAAATCACATCTGAACTCTTAAAAAAAAAACCTAATCTGGAATATTTAGTCATTCTCCCTCTCCAAAGAGCTTAGTGAAATGCTTAGTTCCACGTAGTGATGTCATGAGGTGGCAATCCAAGAAGTGCTCCTCTGTGTTTTTAAAGTTTATAGACCTTAGACTTTCTGATCATTTGAGCTGAAAGTTGAACTATGTAACTTGAGGGGCCGCCATCTGATTGTCTCCATGGAGATGGTGGTGGTTTGCATGGAATGTTCCACAGTATGGCATTAAACTTGTCCATCTACCATTTATTATTATTATTAACAGCTCTAAAAAAGGACTAAGCAGGTCTTAACATGGACTCAACCAGGACTAAACCAGGACCAAACCAGGACTAAACCAGGACTAAACCAGGACCTAATCAGAACTAAACCATGGCTAAACCAGGACTTAATCAGGACTAAACCAGGACCAACCCTTTATGAAGCAAACCGACTTCCTCCTTGTAGCCTTTTAATCAGAGCAAATGAAATAATATATGAACCAATCTATTTTAATCTTAAGTGTTCTGCAGAGCGGTGGAGCCGTGTGGAGTGTTTGGTGTCTGGTTTGATAAAACTAATGTGACAGAAGCAGCTGCACTGATAACACACCATCATAAAGACACTATCACTAAAGAACTGCAGGAAAAAGAGAGGGAAA
>KN469229.1:16660-42274 GCA_000787095.1 Periophthalmodon schlosseri
ACAGCGAGAGAGAGAGAGAGAGAGAGAGAGAGAGAGAGAGGGGACGGGCTGATCTAAATAACTGCAAAAAAAGAGGGAGACGGGGGAGAGGAAGAGAAGAGTAAAAGGGAGGAGAGAAAGCAGAGAGGAAAGGTGGGATCGAGAGAGAGAGAACAGAGAGGGAGGAGAGAGAGGTAGAGACAAAGAAAAGAGGGGAGTGAGAGAGGAGGGGAAGGGGGGCGGGGACGGACTAAACCAGAACTAAACCAGGAGTAAACCAGGTCTAAGCCAGGTCTAAACCAGGACTAAACAGGACTAAACCAGGTCTTCTCTCTGCTAATCCATGCTAGTGCTAACCTCCAGTGTCTGACGTCTGTTTACAAACTTCAAACTGTTGTGGCACGTCTCAGTTTCAGAAGAATCATGACTCCCCCAGAGCCACAATTACACAAACAATACCTCTGCAGTGAATCATAACACAGATATTCTGGATCAAAGTGAATATGAACTGATAAACTAATACAAAACTAGAGTTAGCAGCTTTTACACAGAATAAGACCCCACAGAGACATAGGGAGGGCATCTGACACACAGGGAGATTTAGTTCGGCCCAAATGTATATGCTACTGACAAGGTACGACATCTGTGGATCATAAGTTTGGAGATTTCTTTCTAAAACAGTGAGCTTCCCATAGAGTTAAATAGGCCCCGCCCTCCATCTGAAATCACAGCGTCATACTGTAGTCTCCTATTATTATGATGGCACATTCTTTCCCTGTGACGCTGCAGTGAGGCTGGTCCAGGTCGACCCATGTGTCATTATCGGGAGTATAACAGAAGGTTCTGCTGTTTTTGTGCCTTCAGGCAACACATTTAGACACAAACAGAACAATACAACCTGGAGGAGTGAGATATTAAGGAGTGATGAATACAATGAACAGTAAACCCAGACAGGGCTAAGGGGGATATGAATCTGTCAACTAATTACACATTTTTATAATAAACAGGTAGGTATACATGATATTGATGCCTCATGTGTGAAATTTATTCTCCGCATTTGACCCATCCTTCAATGTCTCTGGGTTAAACCTGTCAGAAGAAGTGGGACCCATCTCCAGATTTTGAGCTAGTCTTGGTCAGGACTACCTCAGCTGGAGGATTTGACCTATTGTGCAAGTTTTGGGCAGATGGAGGAACCCAGAGTGCCTGGAGGAAACCCATCCAGACACAGGGAGAACGTGCAAACTCCACACAGGCCTGGGCGACCCGGGGATCGAACCTGGAACCTCCATACTCCATGCACTCAGCCACAAGCAGTGGTAACCAACTTCTGTGGCCACAGCTGCTCTGATTGAAGCGAGGCTGCCAATCTACGCCGTCAGCCCCACCATTTTAAGCACAGACCTTCAGGTTGGAGGGCACGCTGTACGACTAAGATATGGCCACCCCTTTAGTCCACTTTTACTTATGGAAGGAAAAAGGTTTAGTCATTATAAATATTAGACCAAAACTGAGACATATACTTGTAAATACTTTTGTTCCTCTTCTGGAGATTTGCACTGGACAAAACACAACACAACCTCTCGGTATCATTTGATCTGGACGGACCAGACTCTACTACTTACATTTTTCATGGGAAAACTACAGATATAAATCAGATCTAAACCAGGACTAAATCCAGGACTTAAACCAGGACTAAACCCGGACTCAGACCCGTTCTCCACATTAATCCCTCAGTATTGGTGTCCATATTAAATATCTGTTTCCCATGTGTGTGTGACAGGTGCAGTCTGAGGCCACTTCAGGGACACTCGGGAAATCAGAGCATTCAGCAGACAGTGTATGAAATAGGGCTGTAAACTGTGACACTTGTGACAGCTCATAATTTCTATATAGTACAAATTATTGCAACAATACACATTTCAGTACAGAGGTGGAACTTAAAGAGGGGGCATTAACTGTAACACATAACATATTTAGATCACCATGTTACCTTTTATTGTTTTGAAAGTGCTATATTCACAGAAAACAACAAACAACAAATGAGTCCTCCCTCCCTTAGCTCTCTGTGCTAAGTCTCTCCCCCTTCAGAGCACTATCACAACACAGTCAGTGTGCACTCCGCTAATGAAACCACTGCACATCACATCAGGTTTGTGAAGTTGTAGTGTGTTGTTTTGTATCATGCTTTTGTATATTTATGTTTGTATATTATTGATTTTTCCATGTCCTTTAAACAGGTGTGGCCCGTGTGCACTTCAGGGACCCTGCGTTAGATTTTGTGGTTTGAGTGAGTACTTCAGGGACCCTCTGTTATTCTGTGTATTAGCCTGTTGTGGTCTGTAGTTGAATTCCCAGCTGCTCAAAGGCACTGCAGCCACAAACAAATCGATCACGCTCCGATGAGAGACAGACATGCCCCACATTCCTCTGGTCTGGTCTCTGGTCTGGTCTTTGGTCTCTGGTCTGGTCTCTGGTCTGGTCTTTAGTCTCTGGTCTGGCCTCTGGTCTGGTCTCTGGCCTGGTCCAAATCAAGACTGCTCTTGGACTTGCTTGTGAGCAGTTTATGGAGTTTCTAACCTGCTCTGATCCCAAACCACAAAAAAACACACTTAGCATATCACTGTCTCTCAACTACAGCTAAACAAATAAATGACTACCAAACAATAGAATCGCTTCTGAGGAGGCCAGTCCCAGTGGGGCCACAGTGGCTCAGTGGTTAGAGCACACGTCCACCAACCATAAGGTTGGAGGCTTGATTCCCACTTCTGTCATTGTGTGCTTCATAAAAGAAAAATTCTAATCTGTCAACTGGACAAAAAGTTTTATGAGTGAATTTAAATGTTTCTTTTACTATGGATCATACCTGGACAAGTGAGGGATTACATGGAGATTGTGTCCTTAGGCACTTTACCCACAATGCCTAGTATGAAAGTGGTGAGTGAATGAGGAGAGATGGTTGGAGGGTCTGATGGATCAGTTTGGCAGCCTCACTTCCATCAGTTTGCCCCAGGGCAGCTGTGGCTACAGTAGTATCTTACCATCACAGATAATGGAGTGAATGAATAATGACTACAGTGCTGCACTTTAAGAGGCCTCTGCATTTTGCAGTTTTGACCCATTCTTCAGTGTCTCTGGGTTAAACCTCAGGAGCAGTGGACCACGTCTGAGCCAGGATCCTGATCTGGAGAACCTAGATGGAGGATTATTGTGCATGTTTTGGGTTAGCCTGAGGAAACTTTACCAAACAAACCCACACACACAAACACATGCACGCACACACCCACAAACCCCCCGTCCCACACACACACACAAACACACACACACACACACACTGGTAAAGTTCAGCAGATTGTGAAAAACAAACTGTTTCATCAGCGCTGGTTCCTGGTAAATGCAAAACACAATGTGCCTAAAAGTCCAGTGTCCATGAGACCATGATGACGCCAGTCTACTTGTCTCTGATTTGTTTTATTTTTTTGGCCACCTGTTTCCATGGAGATGTTATTGCTTTGCCTGAAATGCTCCACAGCATTGCTTTAAAATTATCTATATCCATGGAGACAAGCAAGAGACCAGTTTACAGTTTTAGTTTCTGTAAGAGAGATAAAATGGAATGGATATTTTTCAGCATTTTTTCGCATTATAATGCCTGTATTTGAATAAATGTAACACAGATTCGCTTAATGCTGTATCGTGGAACATTCCAGGTAATGTAATAGATTTCCATGGAGACAAGCAGGTGGCAACCCAACACTAGAAAAGTTACATAGTGGATCTTTAATATCAAAAACGCCACACATTCCCATGAGTCTGTATGTTTGTTTTTCTTCCTCAAACTGAACTTCTCTGAATAACTCTCATTTCCTTTTAAGTGAATTTGGAAACAGAAATTCCCAAAGCCAAAATGAGTGAGCAGAGCCTGAACCTTCGCCACATAAGCACTTTGTCATTAAAAACGCAACTGCTGCCATTAATTTATGCTCTGTGCAAACTCAGGGCTCCAGTCTGCAATGGCCATTCATCACTCACAGATGAGAAGGACGAACCACTGCAAAAGGTTATATATGGAATAATATTTCATGACAAGATACTGATGTTTCTTCATTTTTATGGTGTAGACCTACTGACCTTGGTTTAGAGCCGGTTTAGTCCCGGTTTGGTTCTCGTTTTAGATGTGGTTTGGTTCAGTTTCAGTTTGGATGGAAGACCGCTGGGAATACCAGGTGCCACAATGAGGCAGCAGTGGCTCTGGTGCAAACTGTTGTTGTGTCCTTAGGCAAGACACTTTACCCCCATTTAATGCAATGAATGTAATGGTGAATGGTCACATTTTTATATAGCAGTTTTCCACCTTCAAGACATTGAAAGCGCTTTACATCGAGGAACCACTCACCCATTCACACACACCAATGTACACAGACACTGGGGGCGAGGTGTGTTAAGTGTCTTGCCAAAGGACACAACAACAGCATTATTCTGTGTGAGCTGGAAATTGCACCGCCAACCTGTGGGTCAGTGGAGCTAGCTGCTCTACCAACGATGGTTTGTTTTCAAGAGTGGGTTTCAAATCGCCAACCTTCAGATCAGTGGACAAACACTCTACCGACACTCTACTGTCGCCCCTAATGTGGGGTGTGTATGAGGGTTGGTGGTGGTCAGAGGGGCCGTTGGTGCAGATTGGCAGCCTTGCTTCAGTTGACCCCAGGGCAGTTGTGGCATCGACTGTCTGGAAAAGCGCTGTATATTTGGCATGTTCAGACCAAGTCCTGGTTTAGTCCTAGATTTGACGTAGTTTAGAGTTTGGGTTTGGTTAGCCTGGTTTAGTCCTTCTGATTTTCCCCCTCTGTAAGGTTTATCCTGACATAGACCTGGTTTAGACCTAATTTTTCCCTTATATTAAAATGGTCAGTCTCAGTGAACACATACTTTTCTCAGAATACACACAGCCCCATAGCTCCACAGGCTGCATATATGTGGATGTTAGCCAGGTTTACTTAAGCTTCAGAGAGGTCAGAATTCAAAGGTCAATTAGAAGAAAGTCGGTCTTCAAACTGAGCTGGAGTTATGAGACTAATACAAGTGTGATTAGGAGGAGGACCACCCAGAACACGCTAAGGACTGAAGCGAGATCACGGGATTAGCACGTTATGGCTAAACGTCCGTCAGAGACCCCCATAAGGGAGTCTACACAAACTACTTATGGGCGCAAATGTAAAAATTATCTTAGAGGTATAAACTGACATCTGGCCCTCTCCTCTGCATCCTCTGCTCCATCTGACCCTCTCCTCTGCTCCTCTGCTCCATCTGACGCTCTCCACTGCTCCTCTGCTCCTCTGGTCCATTTAACCCGCTCCTCAGCTCCTCTGCTCCATCTGACCCTCTCCACTGCTCCTCTGCTCCATCTGACCCTCTCCACTGCTCCTCTGCTCCATCTGACCCTCTCCACTGCTCCTCTGCTCCATCTGACCCTCTCCAACTGCTCCTCGCTCCTCTGGTCCATTTAACCCGCTCCTCAGCTCCTCTGCTCCATCTGACCCTCTCCACTGCTCCTCTGCTCCTCTGGTCCATCTAACCCGCTCCTCTGCTCCTCTGCTCCATCTGACCCTCTCCTCTGCTCCTCTGATCCTCTGACTAATCCTATCCACCAACTTCATAAACAAATAGAAGAGACACAACTTCAGTTTTGCTCCATTTCGGACTTGTTTTCCACAAGGGAATCAATAACATTCCGGACGCTAGAAACAGTCACAGTCATACCATTCTTTAAAGTTGCACTATGTAACTTTTCTTGTAGGCGGCACATCACACTGTCTGTGTGTCTCTATGGAGATGTGTGTGTCTTTATGGAGATATTGATGAAATGTTTTGCCTTTGTACAATGTTAAATTTATGGGCTCTATGTTCCCACGGCTCTAGGTTGCCACATTTGGTGGGTTGTAGGAAGGCCTGTCACAATAACAAATTTTGAAGTACAACATATATCTGAAGTAAATATCGTGTTGCACAAAAATTCCCACTAGTACAAAGAAAAAAGTATTCACGACAAATACTAAGTTGATCAAGTAATTATCGTGACAGACCTAGTTGTAGGGTTAAGGTCAGGGCCAGGGTGAGGGTAGGGGTTAGTCTCTACCAGAAAAGTTCCGTAGTGCACCTTTAAACAACACTAAAAATAAAACTTAAACGTCCCTTACCACGTTGTAGCAGGATTTGTGATCGGTGCCGGTGAAGTGGTATGGCTCCACTGTGCTGCAGCTCTGCATGTACCTCCGGATCATGTTGTTTATGTGATTTAAAGAGAACACGCAGACCGCCGAATCTGCCGTTGCTTCGGGAGAGTCTGGTTTTCCTTTGGCAAACGCAGCAAACAAAACATCGTCATTCGGTCCAACTTTCAACTGCTTCTGCAACTCCGTGTCTTCCTTGATTTTGCTCACGTACGCCCCCTGCAGGATGTTAAAGACCTTTACGTCTTCCGTGGAGCGCTTGCGGCGTTTGTCCGTGCTAATGCATTGGAGCGGCATCTCCACGTAGCGTCTAATTACCGAATCGGTTGCGCACATTCGTATAATTCGGGTGTGGAAAGCTGTTGAATCTTTACTGACATGTTGTACCGTCAGAAAGTACGTAAATGGTCCACTGTTGAAGGAATAAACGTAGCGTAAGTAGTAGTTTCCACGTAACGATGTTAGCAAATCCATGTGCGCGCCGCTAGAAAAGAACGTGAATCCGTTTTGGCTAGTTTTCATTTTACGCACAGAGATCGTGTGCGTGTTTGGTGTTGTTGTGTTACCAGGGATTTCCGAATTCCCGACGAAGAATTTGATTAGGTTGCTTTCTACGTTGAGAACTTGCGATCCGGAAGCGCTAACAACAACGTCCGAATCAATTCCTTTACGAAGCCTAACTTTATCGGTAAAACAGTAGACCTCATCATCAACCATTTTGGGGCCAATTTCGTCATCTTCATACAAAACGTGCCGTCTGCAAATCCCGTTATCCGCAGATCCGCAACTGTACAGTCCTTTATCGTAAATGTTTTCCGTTACTAAGGCAATATTCCGATTGTCGATTTTAGTGTTCGAATCATCCGTTTGAAGTCCGCAGGTTTCGTTCGCTCTCAACGGTCCCGTGCTGTATTCCGAGAGTTTGGTGAGATTTGGCGACAAGGCGTAGATCCGGTTCGTAGCACCGACGTAAACGATTCCGTCCAGCGTGACCATGTTTTGGATCGGGAATTCCGAAGTGAAAGTGGGAAGTTTGTAGTCCACATTTAGGTTGATTTTGGCGGTTTCAGAGGAGTGGTCGCACTGGGAGGAGGTAGAGGAGAGAAGAGACCAGAGGAGGAGCAGCAGTGAGGGGTACAGACCAGAGGCAGACATCCTGAAACAGAGAGGAGAAAAAGAAGTTAAATCAGACCTATTCTGCATAATGGACTTTTCAGAGCTTTTAACCATGTTATAGTGTTACATCCCCTCACCATTTACTCACCCAAAGCTGTATTTGGAGTGAGTCATGTTTGAATAATAATCGCTTATTTTCAAGACGCCATTTTGCCGATCAGCTCCTGTTTTTACCGGTGTATGCTCAATGCAATATACTTAATCAGTGATGTGCGTAGGATTTGGCAGTAGTAATTTTGGTACAAATGAAAAAAAAAACCTGCTACTCGCTAGCCTGGAGCTATCCATTGGTGCCAACAACTTCACGACTCTTTGTTGTACAGAAATGTCAGCTCCCACTGGGCAGCGCAGTTTTCTAACGTGGAGGTCAGTGGACTTGTTTCTTTTATTAAGTCATTTTAGATTAATATTGTGATTTAAAATGTGCTAATTATAAAATAATGATCCACAGTGTCATAGATTATAACTATAGAGCAGACACAAGCACAATATGTCTTCTTTAAAGTACAGGGGGCTCTGAAATCTACCAGGAGCATTTGTGGCCCATCACCAATCTGCCAGCCCTCTTTTTCAGCATAGTTGTTTAAAAAAAACAAAAACAAATATTACCCAAATGTGTTGGGAGGACAGGTAGGTTTCTCCTCCCAGGAGAATTTTGCCAAAAAAAAAAATTAATTAAAAATCCTGTATATTCCTGTACCTTTTGCCCCTTATAATTATCCTAAAGTCAATCATGTAACTGTCAGAACAGAGCAGTGATCCTTTGACATTTAAAACAAAGCTTGCTATTCAGGGTAAAAACACAAAATGCAAACTTTTAAATGCCATGAAAGTGACCTATTGTTTTACAGTGTTTACTCTTGATCAACAAATTTGCACTAAAGACATCCTGCTCCAGCGACCCCTAGTGCTGGTCTGATGCCTTACAAAAACAGGTTCCTTTAATTGTCTGAATTCACAACTTACACATCGCTGTTTCGGTCCTGGTTTAGTCCTGGTTTAGTCCTGATTTAGTCCTGGTTTAGTCCTTGTTTAGTCCTGGTTTGAGCCTGATTAGTCTTGGTTTGGCCCTGATTAGTCCTGATTTAGTCCTGGTTTAGTCCTGGTCTAGTCCTGGTTTAGTCCTGGTTTGGTCCTCGTTTAGTCCTGATTCAGATCTGGTTTTGTCCTGGTTAGGTCCTGGTTTGTGCCTCGTTTACTCCTGATATAGACTTGGTTTGGTCCCGCTGTAATCCTGCTTAGTCCTGGTCTAGTCCTGGTTTAGTCCTGGTCTAGTCTATGTTTAGTTCGCTCTGGTTTGTAGTTGTCAAAACAGCCAATAAACTCATTGGGGTGAATAATTACAGCTCCTTTAGAGGTTATTGTGTCAGTGGCATAAATTTGTATCAATATTATGGTTTATCTCCAGTAATATGTCATACTTCAGACTGTGTTATTGTGACAGGCCTGAGTGTGAATCAACAGCTCTGAGTGTATGCAAATGAATGGGCCTCTTCCCTATATCTGTGAATGATCTTGTCTCCAATGAACCACAACTGCCCCAAACAAAGAGCCTTCAGAGAACACAGATTTACTCACTGCTCCTCAGACAGTGAACGCACCGCCAATTGAACCCACAGAGACGCAAATGAATACTTCACCAGAGGACACGTCTGTGTTTAGAAAGAGACATGTTTGTGTCTCAGTGCTAACGCTAATGCTAATTTCGAGGCAAAATAAACATTGGGTAGTGTTTATTTTTTATAAATTTGAATTTTAATAGGTTGTTAGTTTTATGTTTTCCTATTTTAATACAAGTGACTGTTAGCTTTGAGACACAGTGAGCTAGCTAGCATGGTGCCGTCTACAGAGCCTATTCACAATGTTGAACCTGATCATTTCTATTAGTGACTAGACCCAAAAACTCACTGAATTATAACAGAAATCTGCATTTGAACAATATGAACTTTAGCTGCTCCCATCTGTATTAAATATTATTGGCCTATAGAATGTTATGATGTCATCCGAAACCCAGCCATATAATTATCATGACATTTTTCTCATATTTTGCCAGTGGAGAGATTTGATCAGAACGTCCGTTACCATAGCGCACACTCATGCATTCCTCTGGTCACTCTCCCTTTCACTGAAGGAGCTGAGTAACTCTGATGATGGGTTAGCACATGACTGGACACTGCCTTAAGACCGGAACTTTAACCACACACCAAACCAGAAATAAACCAGGACTAAACCAGGACTAAACTGGGACTAAACCAGCACCAAAGCAGCTCTAAACCAGGACTAAACCAGGACTAAACCAGGATCAAACCAGGACTAAAGCTAACCAAGACTACGCCGGGTCTTAAACAGGTCTTAAACAGGTCTGAACCAGGGCAGCAAGTACAAATACTGTGCTACTACAATTGCTTCTACTTCTACTACTACTAATACTACTACTACTGTTACTATTACTATTACTACGACAACTATGCAACTCTGATTCTTCTGATACTGTTACTCATATAAAAGTGGAGGCTGCAGTCCTGCCCTAAACACACACACACAGATATATTTGCATATGAATTTGCAAGATTTCGATACATGTGGTTTGGATCACAAACAAACCGTGAATACTTGGCACAGAATGTATTTACTTATAAGTGTAAGCATATTTATTGTATTTATAGTAATGCCATATTGTGGAACATTCCAGGCAAAGCAATAACATCCCCATGGTAGCGAGCAGGTGACCCTCCACCAGAAGAAAAGTTAGTTTGAACCTTCATTAAATGTTTATGTGATTACAGCATTTTGGTATTGATTGGAGCGATACTTATGATCACTATTCAAACTGGATTAACTGCACAGTGTTAACTCTGAGTAAACCCGTGTCTATGATGAGGGAAACATGGCTGAACTTTCTCAGAGGAACTGTAGGCTGCGCTCTTACAGTTTTAAAAGTGGTCTTACAATCACAACTGAACCAGAGTCTTAACCTGCAGGTAGAAAACACACACATACAAGTTTTTCTTATTCTCATGTGAAAGAACCTCCAGAATTCACTCACTGAGCTGCTGAGGCTGCACTAGCACTGAGTCATGATCAGCTGCAGGTGCTGAGGTTTAGGGAGTGACCATTCAGATCAGAGAGAGGCATTTTAGGTTTAAACTAACTGGATTTCAGCATTGAAACTGGCAACACAAATGAGAGAGTCATGTGAGGCTCATACTGTTTTCTGATTGGATAAAATTATAACATAAACAACTTGTTCATTATGTCCAGTGTTTTTGTATAAATCAGCATTAGAATTGTAATCAGTAAAAGTTTGATTTGAACATGTTTACCTCGTATCTGGGGACACAGAGAGGTCAAGTTTATGGAATTTGAAGTCAAAATCTTGAGCCCATTTTACACTATTTACTGATCTATGTTATAATGTTGTTTCCTTCACTCACTCAGACAAACTCTGCATATTTAGGATAAGTTCTTCTCTCAAACTGAAAACTACAGCTTCATGACATCACAAGGTGGAACAGAGCATTTTGAGTTTTGGGGATGTAGACAGACTAATAATAAAGAGTTACTCAAACATGTGCGAATGAAACAAAACACAACTCCAGGTCTGTTTTTGATGAGATAACAAGAGTCGGTTTTGTTTAATATATGACCTTCAAGAGTAATTGTGGCATGTTTCCTTTAAGTCTAATCTCTACTGAGTGCTCAAACCTGAACACAGCATTACACATGACCAAAAATGACTATTGGCAGGGCTGAAGAATGATGTTAAAATGATGCAGAGGAGTGACAGTGACAGGTGCAGAGGCAGGTGCGGAGGAGGCCCTGCCATTGGCGCCAAAAGAGACTGGATTCCACAGATAACACAGGGCTGAATCAGAGCGCTACATTCAAGGACCAGGGGAAAAACAGGAAAAAACAGGATGGACTCATGTAAAATGTATCCATCCATCCACAGGCCTCTTGTTTTACTGAGCCTCTGTTTGTCTTTATCAGCACGTCATTATTGTTATTTTTAATTCAAATTTTAAAGCTGAACTATGTCACTTTTCCGCCACTTTATGTATCCATGGAGATGTTAATGCTTTCCCTGGAATGTTCCACAGTATAGCATTAAACCGATCTGTATTCATTGTTACAAGCAGGTGATGCCAATATTACGCTAGCAATAAAAAACTTAAGTAAGTTTAATGTTATACTGCGGAACATTCCAGGCAAAGCTATAACATCTCCATGGAGACAAGCAGGTCGCATACCATACACCAGAAAAGTTACACAGTGCAGCTTTAAAGTGCTTTCTCAATTCTAATTCAGGGTCATCTAAAAAAGTCCATTATTTGCTTTGGATCAACATAAATGATATTATCGCCTGGAAAAGGCTGATGTAATGTTTAAAGCTGCACTGTGTAACTTTTCTTGTTATTGCTTTACCAAGAATGTTCCACAGCACTGAACATATCGATCACCATGGAAACAAACAGATCACGGCACCAGACCAAAGTACAGGTTAGATCTGTGGAGAAGCGATACTACTCTCACTAGGAATCAATTTTTTCAAGGTATTTCTGAGCGTATACAAACGTACACTTAATGCCATACTGGGAAACATTTTAGGCAAAACAATAACATCTGCATGGAAAAGACTTATTTCTCCCCACGTGAAAAGTTCCATAGTGCATCTTTAAATAGGGTCAGCATTTCATGTTTTGTGTGCGTATTAATGACAGGAATTTTTTCTATACAACCATGAAACTCAAATCCTTTCAGAGCAGCGGAGTCACGGTGCGGTTGTTTTCGGGAGCGACGTCGCGCGTGAGTAATGTTCCCGGAGCGCGAGGCACCTGCGCGAGCACAATGAGGCCGAGCGCGAGGGTCCGACTGCGAGCGCGAGACAAAAGCACGCGGCAAGAGAGAGGAGCGGGAAACTGAGTCAGAGACACACAGGGAGACAGCGGGAGGGAGGAGAGAGGGAGAGGAGATAAAAGAGGAGAGGGAAGGAGGAGGGAGAGAGAGAGAAAGGGGGAAGTAGAGAGGGAGGAAAACAGAGAGTAAGAAGGAGAGGGAGAAAAGAAAAGAGGAGAGAGAAAGAGCAGGGGAAAGAGAAGGGGGGCGAAAAGTGAGGGAGGAAAAGAGGGGAGGGAGATATAACAGGGTGAGGAGAGAAGAGATGGCGTAGAAGAGGTGAGAGAAGGGAGGAGAGATTGAGACAGAGTTAGAGGGAAGGGAGATAGAGGAGAGAGAAAGGAGTGGGGGAAAGGGGAGAGTTTGATGTGAGAAAGAGTGAAGGAGAGAGAGGAGAAAGAGAGGGAAATAGAGAAGAGTGAGGGGCAGAGGGAGGAGAGATGAAGGAGAAAGAGAGAGTTGAGTGGAGTAAAAGTGAGAGGGAGGGAGAGAGAAGAGAGAGCGTGGAGATAAGGAGAGAGGGAAAGGGACAGAGAGAAAACAGAGGTAGAGAAAAAAGAAATAAGTATGACAAAAATAAGAGGAGAGAAAGAGAGGGAGGAGGAAGAGACGCACTTTAAGAAGAGGCAGATGATTTTAACTAAAAAGATGTGGGATTAGACTTGGATTAACATGAACCTGACAGGTCTGAAGAGGGATGGGACCAGGACTAAAGCAGGACTGAACCGGGTTAAAGCAGGTCTAAACCAGGACTGAGCCAGGACTCAAACCGAATCCGGACTAAGCGAGTCAAAACACGGGCTAAACCAGAACTAAAGCAGCGCAGTTGTGTGCAGTACGGGACGATGATAAAACTGCATGAATTCACAACAACAAACCATGCAAGAAGAGGATTTCAAATAAAACTAAACAAAGCATTGGACTAAAGTTCGGAAAAATATAAAAGGTTATATTTTGGGATCAATACGAAAAAGAATGACAATTAAGACTAATCGTGCAATGCGCATACAAACGTGGATCTGTAAAGTCCTAATAGCGCATCGGGTATAAACCAAACCAGGACTAAACCCGGTCTAAACCAACACTAAACCAGGACTAAATCAGTAACGAATTCGGATCTAAACCAGGACTCAATTATCAATGGACTGTAACTCGGTCTAAACCAAGACTAACCCGACATTAAACCAGGACTAAACCAGAACTAAACCAGGTCTCATAGTGAAATGTTGTTAAGTCCAAAGTCACCTGTTTCGGAGCAGCAGCAGCAGCCGTCTCCTTGGTTCAAATCATATTCCGATAAATTCCAGTGAAACTCTTTCTTCCGCTCCAAAACTTTATATTTTTTCTTCTCTTTCTTCAAAAATAATCCACAAAAGTTAAAATCCAAAGTTTCTCTCGGGTCTGTGCAGTTCGGAGCACGTAAAGTGACGCACGGAGTTACGTCGTGCCAGTTCAAGCCTCTCTCGTGAGACTGAGGGCATCCAGCGCTCGAGCCTCTACACGCGCTCCCCGGTGCAGGCCCCGCCCCCTCACACATACGAGCACACACGCGCGCACGGTGACGTAGAAGACAGGTGTGCACGTACGAAAGACACACACGCGCACACGGAGCTCAGGTGAGACGGACACAGACAGGTAAAAGAAGACAGTAGAGGATTGTTATGAAAAGAACGATACTCACCACATTAAAGCGGCCATATTATACTGTTTTCTGATCTATGTTTTAATGTTGTTTCCTCATCACAAACAGACCTGGAGTTGTGTTTTGTTTCATTCACACATGTTTAACACACAAACCCTGCATATTTAGGCTGAGCTCTTCTCTCAAACACAAAACACTCTATGCCACCTTGTGATGTCACATGGTAATACAGGAAGTGTTTCACTGTGTTTTTAAACTCCATACACCTTCACTAGAATCATTTGGATGATTTTAGCCCTGGAATTGCTGATCTCTCCTGAACTAAAGGTAAAAAGTAGCTGTTAATTTGAAAACTAGCACTACATGACATCACAAGGTGGAACAGAGCATTTTGAGCTTTGGAGATGCAGACAGACTAATAATGCAGAGTTACTCAAACATGTGTGGATGAAACAAAACACAACTCCAGGTATGATTTTGAGGTAACAACATTATAATGGATTAAAGCTCATAAGAATCAGTTTTGTGTAACAGGACCTTTAAGAAACAGAAAAGATTGAGAAATTATAAATATTTAATAAAATATAGTTTAAAACAAAATAGAGCTCGGGATCAAACGTCCAAAATCTTTATGTCACAGGTAGACACACAAAACACAGAGATGTGTCGTGGAATCGTGGAACAACCTGCTGGTCACTGTTCTTCACACTATAGTTTGAATGAATGCTAACGCTAGCATTTAGCAAATTAAAATATCCATTGGATTAATATTGGGCTAACTGAAAATTAGGTGTGATAACAGGTCTATTACTCTATAAGTCTTTAAAGAGGGGGTATTATGTTTTTGTTTTTTGGGGTTTTTTTTTGTTTTCTACCATGTCATAACGTCCAATGCTCCGCCCACAAGCCTACATCACCCATGCTCCCACGCGACAATTCTCCATAAATATACAAAAACATGATACAAAACTGTACACTACAACTTCACAAACCTGATGTGATGTGCAGTAGTTTCATTAGTGGGATGCAGCTGATTGTGTTGTGATAGCGCTCTGAAGGGGGAGTGACTTAGCAACATATTAACATGTTAATAAGTTGTTTTGGGCAAATATAGCATTTTCAAAACAATAAAAGGAAACATGGAAACATCTAAATATGATATGTGTTAGCAATTAATTAAAACCTAGTTTTAATTAATACCCCCTTTTTAATACTCCATAGAAGTGTAATACCCCGTCTGTTGCTGCTGATTCACGTAGATCTTTTAATTTGCATATCATTCACATATTGTTTCCTGTAAGATGTCGTTCTCTGTTAGTGTAATTTCCAATTAATAATCTAAATGCAAAATGATTTAAACATGAGATAAATGCAGTAAAGTCACTGGTTGAATTAAATCTAGTACAGGCTTTCATGTTTGTCAGATTATGACTGCGCTGGAGGGATAGTACCTGTGGTCAATATTTAACATAGTTTTGCATCAGTTAAGTGGCAGTTTGTGTGGAAAAAAAGCTGAGTACAAAAAAAGTACAAAAATACAGGAAGTAGCGCTGAGTTTTAAAACCAAATCCCTCTACCTCTGTCATTAACACAGAAAAGAACATCCAAAATACAGGGACACACAAGGAAGGCATTTTTCAGTTTGTGTTTTGACTTTTAATTGTATTAATCTAAACATAACTATTGTGTAGACACGATTAGTCCCTTGTTTACATCATGGTTGCTAAGTAACAGTTATAGAATTACCTCTGTGTATGTCCTATATGCTGCCCATGTCCAACCAGGAAGTAAAATTGAAACTTCAAAAAAATAAAAAATAAAAAAAAATAACCTATACAATATTTTTAGTAAAATCTTAAAGCCCTAGTATTTAACTTTTTAGCCAAAAATAGACTAATGCTGTGGATGTTTTAATTACACTGAAAAAAATAGCAAAACATGCATCCTTAGTGTGAGTGGGCTTGCATCTCCACAAACCTGACACTTACTTGGCCTGAAGAAGGGCTTCCTCCTGCTTGTTTCCATGGAAATGTTGTTCCTTTGGCTATAATATTCCACAGTATGGCATAAAACGTATCTATCTCCATGGAGATTATATCAAAGTATGGTTTTAACTTTCTATTTCTGTGGAATTGTGCAGGTGACGTGCCTTGTCCAGGAAGTTACACACTGTAGTTTGAAATGTACTGATGTTAACTGTGTTTTAGTGAAATGACTAGTCTCACCTGCTCTTTAACATCAAAGTCAGTTTCATGTAAAGTGAGAGAGGCCCGTGGAATGTCCCACCTAGATCTGACTCAGACTTGTGCCTCTGTGCCTGCTTGTGCTAAAGGCCTGAGCTCAGACTCAAACTGTGAATCAGAAACATGTCCGGCTCTGATCCTCAAAGATAAACACAGAGAGGAGGGTTTGACATGTGTGTAATTGTATAAAGGAGCTGAAAGAAGCTATAGTTAAAACTGTGTTCTCTGAGGGGTGAGTTTGGAGCAGCCAGTCACGTGAGAGACTGGGTTTAAACCAGGTCAAAATCAAGACTAAACCAGAATTCAATATGAACTAAACCAGAACCAAGCACCAAACAAACCAAAACAAAGACAGCGACGCCGGCGGCCAATCAGGCTCAAGTATTCATCTGAGCATTACACCTTCTTTCCAGTGTTTTCACCGACAGCCAGCTCAGATGGATTATGCTGAACTCCCCTGAGTGACACACATGAGTCGTATTACTCAGAGGCGTCGCTAGGTAACTTGGTAACTTGGTAACTAGGTGCACCAGGCGAAGGTGAGGTTTGGCAACTTCTTCTTTATGGGTGTAGTTTGGTGCCCCCTCCAGCAGATATACCCAGAGTCAGTCCTGACTTTTGCAGGTTAAACTCATTTCACAAAGTTATCAGGGGGTAGAGATGGGGGAGGAGCTCAGTCACACGGAAGGAGCTCGGAGTAGAGCCGCTGCTCCTCCACGTGGAGCGGAGCCAGCTGAGGAGGCTCGGGCATCTGTTCCGGTGGTGGAGGTGTTCACGTCCCACCGGGAGGAGATCCCGGGGAAGACCCAGGACACACTGGAGGGACTATGTCTCTCGGCTGGCCTGGGAACGCCTCGGGATCCCCCTGGAAGAGCTGGAGGAAGTGTGTGGAAGAGGGAAGAGGGAAGTCTGGGAGTCCCTACTTAGACTGCTGCCCCCACCACCCGGCCCGGATAAAACGGAAGAAAATGGATGGATGGTGTGCACCAGATGCCTTCCCTCGTTCATCAGAGCATGGGACTGACTTAAAGGTTTAATCCCACTTTCACCAGTTTACCCTGATCTTTGTTTTTTGTTTGTTTGTTACAACCTTTATTTGAAGTGTTTTGTGCAGGTCTTTCTGATGTGTAAAATGTGTGTATAAAGTGCAGAGACTGAACAGTGAGATGCGTCTGCAGTGAACTCACTCTGAACAGTGAGAGTTTTATGGCTCTGTGTAAAAGGCTCTAATCTCTCATCTGTAACCGCTTACCTCCAGAGAGGACTGTAAAACTGTCACTACTACTGCTACTGCTACTGCTACTACTGCTACTGCTACTACTGCTTCTGGTACTGCTACTGCTGCTACTACTGCTGTTACTGCTACTACTACTGCTGCTACTGCTACTGCTACTACTACTGCTGCTACTGCTACTGCTACTGCTGCTACTGCTACTACTACTGCTGCTACCGCTACTGCTACTGCTGCTACTACTGCTGCTACTGCCACCTCCGGCTATCCTGCTACTGTTACTGCTACTACTACTACTACTACTACTGCCACTGATCTAAACCAAGACTAAACCAGAACCAGACCTGGACTAGAACTAAACTGAACCGGGATTAGATCAGGACTAAACCAGGACTGAACCGGGATTAACACAGACTAACCCGGAACTAAACCGAGACTAAACTAGGTCTAAACCAGGAAGTAAACTAGGACTTAACAGTATGTAGCTGGTAAAAGGATCTAATTTGACTTTTACATTTAAATTTGAGGTATTTTTAAGTATTTCTGCTTAATATCCAAAACACCTCTGCATCTGTCCACAGTCATACGTTTAACTGCGCCCATGTTTGACTAAATATAGTGTTTGCTGTTGAACCAATAGTTAGCTTTAAAATGTTCCGCAGTGCACCGCAGCCGAGGGGCGTGGGGCCACATGTTGAGAACCGCAGTAAACAACAATAATGCGTCACGAAGGAGGAGGGTAAATACTGCAGTTTATTATAGAAAGCAATGGAGAGTGAATAATGCCCCAGGAATTAGACCAAGCCACCGCAAGCAGCTACTGTTAGACCACACCAAAAAAACAGGTCTGAAGCAGGGCTAAACAAAAACAACACAACAACTAAACCAGGACTAAACCAGGACTACACCAGGGCTAGACCAAGACTAGACCAGGACTAGAACTAGGACTAAACGGGGTATAAACAAAGACTAAACCAGGACAAAACCAGGACCAAACCAGGTCTTCATCAAGTCTTAAACAGGACTAAACTTGGACTATAGCAGATCAAGACTAAAACAAACAGAATTAAAACCAGGACTAAATCAGGACTAAACAAGGATTAGACCAGGACTAGACCAGGACTAGACCAGGGCTGGACCAGGACTAGACAAGGGTTGGACCAGGACTAGACCAGGACTAGAACTAAAACTAGGACTAAATCAGGACAAATTTGCTGACTGTCTTATCCGCTCTTTACCCCCATTTCACGCCATACTGTTTTGTAAATAAAGCCTAAACATTATTGCATAAACTAACTATTAAAGCTGCAGTATGTAATTTTTCTGGTAGACGCTCCACCATTTGCTTGCCTACTGCCTCACAAAATATTATTACTTATTGGTTTGCTTGGAATTTATCTATCTCCATGGAGACGAGCATGTAATGGCACAAGGCTACAGGTCACAGGTTACAGGTCAGATCTGTGGAGAGGCCAGTCTGCTCACAGTAAGAATGCATGTTTTTCAAGGGATTTAAAGCAATAAATACACGTGTAATTGACTAAATGCTAGCAATATGTTTAATGCCGTACTGTGAAACTTTCAAGGTCAAGTAACAACATCTCCACAGAGACAAGCCAGTAGTGTACTATCTTCCAGAAAAGTTACATAGTGCTGCTTTAAATATTTAGTCTATAATATAAATCCACACGTGTAGATGAATCTTCTTCTCCTTCAGAGCTTATGACATTAGACTGTATCTGATGTGTCCTGTGCTCTCTTTAATAAAAGGCCCGAGCTGACAGAGGAAATCAAAGATGGTGGCGCGATAGGGGACAGGAAATGGAGCGCGGCGGGCTCCCGTCACTTCCTGTCTTATCGTGGTGTGTTTTTATGATGATTTTCTGCCTCACCTGCTCTGATAACACAGAGGTCAGCGCGGGTCAGAAGAGCCGTCAGACTAATAACAACAGGATGAACAGAGGGACACGCGCGGCTATGACAACGCAAAATCTAAAATACACAAAAACATTATTAGATAGGAAATAATGCCACAGTATGTAACTTTTTAACAAAACAAAACCTTTTAACAAAATCTAACTACAATTAAAGCATGTTTTTTTTTAATGTTTTGATGCTTTTATTGCACTGAGAAAAAGCATGTGTCCTTACACTGAGCGGGCTTGCATCTCCACAATCCTGACTCGTATTTGGAACTCCTCCTGCTTGTTTCCATGTAAATGTTGTTCCTTTGGCTACAGTATATCATAAAACTTATCTATCGTCATGGAGAACGTTCCCAAGTATGGTTTTAACTTTCTGTTTCCATGGAATCTTGCAGGTGTCGTGCCATCTTGAGAAAGTTACACAGTGTACAGTGTTTGCTATGAATACAGGAGACTACGGTGGCCCCCATGGTCCAAAACTGTAAAAGGTCGCTTTTCCACCTTCAAGTCACTCAAAGCACTTTACATCAAGGGACCACTCACCCATTCACACACACATTCACACACCAGTGTACACAGACGCTGGGGGCGAGTTGGGTGAAGTGTCTTGCCCAAGGACACTGCGAGGGAGCTGTAAACCACACCCTCACTTATCAGGTGATTGGTGGAGGCATTGATTTGGAGGCGTGTCCTTATCAGTGCAGGCGTGAACAACATCGCCCTGATGTGGACTCTGCCATGTGCTGCTCGGGGAGGGGAGGTTTAGCTGGGAAAGTGTTTGCTTTAATTAAATAAAAGAACTGCTAATGCTGAAAAAACACTGTGTAATATTAATCTGTGAATGTGAAAATGTGAAATTAAAAGTACTATATTCCACAAAATGGACTATTTTGAGCTTTAAGTCATGTTATAATACTGTTACCTCATCAAAAACATACCTGGAGTTGTGTTTTGTTTCATTCACACATTTTTGAGTACCCTTTGTTATTAGTCTGTCTACATCTCCACCTTGTGATGTCATGAAGTGGTAGTTTTCAGGTTAACAGCTACCTTTGACCTTTACTTCAGTAGAGATTGGCAATTCCAGGTCTGAAATGATCCAAATGATTCTAGTGAAGGTGTGTGGAGTTTAAAAACACAGTGGAGCACTTCCTGTATTACTACTTGATGACATCACAAGGTGGAACAGAATGTTTTCTGTTTGAGAGAAGCACTCAGTCTAAATATGCAGGGTTTGTGTGCTAAACATGTGTGAATGAAACAAAACAAAACTCCAGGACTGTTTGTGCAACTGTCAGATGCAGATGTGTGGACCTGGTTTATGGTTAATATCTCTGTAAATTACTGAGCCTATTCACATGAAACAAAAACTGGCACAAAGTTCATATTTCACAAAAAGATGCTATATCAGGTAAAAAGTAGTGGTGGAAGAAGTACTCAGTTTTGTCACTTAAGTAAAAGTACTAATGCCAGAACAAAATAAAGTAAAAGTATCACATGAAAAAATCTAGTTAAGTAAAAGTAAGTATAAAAGTACTAAAAAATAAAGTATATAAAGTATTAAAGTACCTGTTTAAAAATGTGCTTAAAGAGTAAAAAGTAAAAGTATTTTGCACAGATTTTCAGATGTAATAAAGCTTCAAATGTAGTGATTTTGATCAAGATTTTGCTGAATTTTGTTCAACAGAAACAATTAAATCAATTGTTTTTTTCTAGCGGGTTTCATTTGTATATTTTTGTTTGCTCAAATTATGAACATGTTAAAAACAAACCCTCAGCCTTTTCTGCAGGTCTCAAACAATAATAAAAAATACTTTTACTTTTCAGTCCAGTTCAAAAATATAGTGGAGAAAGTACAGATACCTGCTCTCAAATGTAGTGAAGTAAAATTAACTTAAACTTAAGTACCTAGAATGACTGAAACACACAGCACAAATGTTATTGAAATGAGCTTATTAAATCAAAAGGTGAGTAATAATAATTATTACTATTTTGAATATTTCTTCCGACAAAAGTGAATCCTCCATAGAAATATCAGGAATTATGAGTCTCCTGAGAGCTGATTGGCTGAGAGGCCAAGTCTCCAGGTGAGATTACAAGGACAGACTCGTGATAAAACTGAATTACATTTTTTGAGATTAATTATCAAGTCAAATACAACTAAAGGCAAAATAATTAAACCAAAAATGCTGAAAAGGTATTTGAAGAAAACATGGGACATATTAAAGCTACAGTATGTAACTTTCTGGAGGTGGCATGCCACCTGTATGACTCCATGAAAATTAAAAAGTTAAAACCACACCTTGGAACATCCTCCATGGAGATAGATACGTTTTATACCGTATAGTGGAAGATTATAGACAAAGGAACAACATTTCCATGGAAACAAGCTCCTTCAGGTTAAATGAGAGCCAGGTTTGTGGAGATGCAAGCCCGCTCATGTTTTTCAGTGCAATAAACAACCAAAATGAAAAACAGAAGAAGAGTGGTCTGTGTTTTGGTTTCTCCTCAGATGAGTGCAGACATGATGTTGTGCTCTGACTCCAGATGAGCTCAGGGAGAAGAACAGGTGAGAATCCAGGTGTGAAGAAACATCTGGAATTATGTCATCAAAGAGGAGGAGGAGGAGGAGGGCAGGAGTGATGAAGTGACAGAGGGAGAGAGGGGAGAGAGAGACAGAGGAAGGAGAGAAAGAGAGAGAACGCACAGCAAAAAGGTAAAAGAGTATATATTTTTTAAAAGGAACTGTATGCAAGATTTTTTTTTAATTTCTTAAACTTAGCCTCATTCAAATCAAATGTTCTAATTTGATGTTTTGGTTCCAGATGATTATCCAGTCAGAAACAAGAATGAGCATCACATGAGTCAATGCTGAAATCCAGATGGTTTAAAGCTAAAATGCCTCTCTCTGATCTGAATGGTCACTAAACCTCAGCACCTGCAGCTGATCATGAGTCAGTGCTAGTGCAGCCTCTGCAGCTCAGTGAGTGAATTCTGGAGGTTCTTTCACATGAGGCCTGTCCATATACTGAGAATGAGACACATTTGTATGTGTCTCTATCTTTCACTTTTTTTTAAACAGTAAAAGCCCAGGCTACAGTTCTTAAACTCTGTTATGTCTTAATACCTGTATTTTTGTGAATAACAGTAAAAAACACAAACAAACTGTAAAACAAAGCAGGTTTTCACTTTTTATTCAAATAAAACCAACACAAACATTACACACACAGACTCAGGCTTTGTCCCATTCAGCAAACTATGTCCTCAGGCTAAACTGAACCAGGACTAAACCAGGACTGAAGACTGAACCAGGACTGAGCCAGGACTAAACCAGGACTGAAGATTGAACCAGGACGGAACCAGGACTGAGCCAGGACTGAAGACTGAAGCAGGACCTAAGGGAACAGACTGTGACAGAATTATGAAGTCAAAATATTGTGAAGATGGTCAATAGCTGCTCATCTGCTTCAAATCATTTTCATCTGCAAAAAAATGTCAAAATGACAAATGATTCTGTCCACGTGCAATCAATAAACTGTATTTTAAAACATTTTAAAATAAGCACTGTTCTCCAAAGTGCTTTAAGGGTCTACAAGAAAAAAAATGTTAATATGTCAGGATTTGCATAAAACATAAACAAAAGTGCGCTAAGATACCAACTCACAAATACATTTCATATGCGTCGATCCATAAACGCTCTGAGCCATAAACTGTCTGAGGCCGAGTGCTGCGACTGATTCCCAGACCATGAGCGCCCCCTGCAGGCTGCACTGGGATGAACACGTCCTTAGGGTCTGTCGCTGTGGAGGTCTGGGTTTGTGGGTGTCTTGAGTGTGTGTTATCAGATCAGAAAAGGCAAAACATAGAAAACATATGCAAATTTACAACTGCACATTTCAACTTAGAGAAGACATTGTGGGAAATCAACTTTTATGAGATTTTAAATAACAGTGTCCCCTGGTGTGAGTAGCCTAATCCTGTGTTGTCCTGCATTTGAGGCTTAAGTGCTCAGAAAATTTCAGTTTTCACCTACCTCCTATCTCCACCCACTGCCAGCTCCCCCAGAGACCACAGTGGAGTTTGATCATGACGCATAAAACTAACAACAACTTGCATGCTAACGCACACTTCCTGATTACCAGACAATAAAACACTTTACAATTAGATGCAGCACAGTACACAGTGGGCTTGACCTCAAGAGCTGCTTTACAATATATTTGTACAGGGCCTTTAATACTCATTACCCAGAAAAAAACAAAACAAAACATTATATATTTAAAGGTCCTATATTACACAAAACTGACTCTTGTGAGCTTTAAGTCATGTTATAATGTTGTTACCTCCTTAAAAACCTACCTGGAGTTGTGTTTTGTTTCATTCACACATGTTTGAGTAACACTTTATTATTAGTCCGTCTACATCTCCAAAGCTCAAAATGCTCTGTTCCACCTCGTGATGTCATTTAGTGCTAGTTTTCAAGTTAACAGCTCTTTTTACCTTTACTTCAGTAGAGATTGGAAATTCCAGGGCTGAAATCATCCAAATGATTCTAGTGAAGGTGTATGGAGTTTAAAAACACAGCGAAACACTTCCTGTATTACCATGTGACATCACAAGGTGGAACAGAGCGTTTTCTGTTTGAGAGAAGAACTCAGCCTAAATATGCAGGGTTTGTGTGTTAAACATGTGTGAATGAAACAAAACACAACTCCAGGTCTGTTTGTGATGAGGAAACATTATAACAGATCAGAAAACAGCCTAATATGGACCTTTAAACAGTTTATGGACCATTATGTGTGATTTTCCATTGTCTCACACAGAGCAAACTTCACTGACTTTGTCCATTAGATCAATACTTCACTGATAGTTTAAAGATGTTATATGGAGTATTTAATAAACACTACCTGTCAGTGTTCCCAGTCATGAAGTTCAATTTTGTGTAGCAGCAATATACAGCCCCTACCACAAGGTGACGCTGTTGTTCTGCTTTTAGAGATGCGGTACTTTAACTGAACGCCTCTCCGTGAAGTTTTGTGAAGAATACTTTGAAAATGTATTTAGTTACAGAGTACTGAATACCTCCATTTAATACGACCGACCCGAGTACTGTGTTCTGAATACTTAGAATACTTTTACTTTGTTGCATTATTATAGTGTAAAAATACAACAGGATTTAAACAGTTTTAAGTTTGTTGTACCATTTATATTCATTTAATTCAAATTTCAGTTTTAACTCTTCACTGATTAGAGAAAATGAGAAAAGAGAATTAGAGAAAATGGCACGTGCTCTCGCCACAAAAGAGACATGAAGGTCAAATCCTAAATCACATGATCCAATCCCACAATGCATTTCGTTGATTCCGAATAGCCCCAAAAGAAAGAGAATACAGTTACTCAAAATGTGTATTCACAGTATATATTTGTGGTACATGTGTTTAGTGGTTATCTGGTGTTTCAGTTCTGTGTGTTCAACATGTACTTTAAAGCTGCACTATGTAACTTTCCTGATGGAGAGTCTGCCACCTGCCCACCTCCACGGAGATGTTATTGCTTTGCCGACAAAGTTCCCCAGTATGGCATTAAACTTGTCTATCACCATAAAGACGATGGCGACGCCATCAAGCCAAGATCTGTGGGGAGGCGAGTCCGCTCACACTAACAATGCATTTTTTTTCCACCAAAGCTATTCTTAAGTAACAGAACACCAGCAATTGAATAAATGCAGCTCACACTACAATGCATTTTTTTTCCACCAAAGCTATTCTTAAGTAACAGAACACCAGCAATTGAATAAATGCAAGAAAGAGCATTTTAATACCATACTGTGGAACATTTCAGGTGAATGTTCCAAATATCATGGAGATAAGCAGGTGATGAATGGTCTAAACCAGGTCTAAACCAGGTCTAAACCAGGTCTAAACATGGTATAAATAAAACATTTTTTGCTGATCCATTTGCTAATGTTTGGTTTATGCATGCTAGTATGCTAACGCACACTTCCTGATATTCAGACAATAAAACGCTTTATAATTTACTGGGCACCTGTACTGGGGCATCCACTTTAACCTTAACTTCAGCCAGTTTCCTAAAATCTATCACTCTGACTGTCCTCCCGGAGCATACTGTCTCACATTAACCTTTGTTTCTTACTTCCTGGGTGTACTCCTTGCTAGTTAAACTTCTATCTATCTTCCTGGTTCTTCTCCTCTATCTCTTCCCTCTCTTTCTGCAGTTGTTCTATCTGTTTGTGTGACTTTTTGTTCCTCTCTCTCTCTCCTCTCCACATCACTCT
>KN469230.1:7229-21833 GCA_000787095.1 Periophthalmodon schlosseri
CTCTTTCTTTAGACAATAGAATGTGATTTTCAACATTAAATGGTAGTACTTTCTTTTCTATTCCCATGTGTCTTATATCTGTGTAATCCCTCAGTCGTCCAGTAGGTTCCATAGTGGTCCATGGGCGTGTACTAGTCTATGTGTCTTAGCTCAAGATCATTCTAAAACTATTCAGGAAAGGTTCATTTCTGTCCTGTGAATGTGACTTTTTTAGTATCCATACTTGCTCAAATGAGTATCTAGTTTCGATACTAGTTTTAATATCTGATTTTTGATACTTTTGACAACCTTACTGGGATATAAAATAATTGGTAACACTTTATTAATACCCAAAATTTAACTCCTAACTCGGGAACTGAGGCAACTTAGAAAAAGTATTGGCGCTAAACATGTCATTCATCCCTAGTTCCACTTATTTTACCGCATGTTACTTTTTTGCAGTGTAATTCCATATAACTTGTTTTTGGTGCAGCCCTATGCCTATAAGCTACAACTCTAAAACAAAATGGCGTCAGGGGGCGGGCTCGGAGGCGGGGCTTGACCTTCTCGTCGGAGTGGGGCTTGCCGGGCCTGGGCGGGAGGGCGTAGAAGTGGCAGATAGAGCCAGAGAGGTTGTCCATCAAACTCAACTCGCCAAACTCCATAGAGCCGCGCATGACCAGGGACACAGAGTCGAGAGGCGCCCTCCGCTGGTCGCGCGGTGCAAGGACAGACAGGACACAGAGGTGATGGACAGGAGGAGGGACAGGTGGACAGAGAAAGAGAAGACATCTATCAGTGAGACACACACAGACAGGAACAAGACAGAACTACATGTATAAAAGGGTTCCAAACTTGTGCCATATTATTCCATTGCAGATGACAACACTGAATACAATAAACAAGTAAGTAAGCACAATAATTTGGACATTTTAAAGAATCATTTCATTATTTTTACTACAGATGAAGGCACTGCAGGTTAGGTTGTATTGATGTTTAGGTTTCTGCTTGTCATGGGAGAATGAACAAGTCACCTGCCCAAGTCCCGCCTTGAAATTCCCCTGTTCTCCTCTGTCACAAACGTAGGATTAAGGCTTGGAGGAGGAAGGAGGTGGTTTCCAAAGCAGAGGTATCCACACCTCTGCTTTGGAAACGTAGGGCTGGGAGGAGGAAGGAGGTGGTTTCCAAAGCAGAGGTGTGGATACCTCTGCTTTGGAAACCACCTCCTTCCTCCATCTCAAAAACATGACCAATCTCTGCCCCTCCCTTTCCCAACCTGATGCTGAAAAACTGATTCATGCCTTTATCTCCTCGAGGTTTGATTACTGCAATTCCCTCCTCGTCGGGATCCCTGGCAGGTGCAAAAGCAGGTGCAGAACTTGGACTTAATCTACCTGCTGTAGAACTTTGAGATTTCCTTGAAATGTAAAATGCAATATAAATAAATGTATTATTATAGTTAAATTCCTTTCAAACTGAGCCGTAATGTACTCTGCTGGATGAGATCAGGAAATCTAATAACAAGCCAGGATTGTTCTATACTGCACATTTATTAATGGGAGACGATGGCTGCATAGTCCCTCTGATATTCACATCAGATTTTGCAGTTTGCATGTCATTAAAATGATCTTAAAGGTCCAAAAATCAGATAATAATCAGACTTTGGTGTGCATGTAAACTTAGCCAATGATAGATACCTTAAGTATGACTTGCACACTGTAGAGACTGTAAACATACCAGTTTAGAGAAGGACAAACCAGTCTATCCTCATAAACAGCACAAACATAAAAACACTTAAATGGCCTGTGCCTAACTCCTTCCCATGTGTTTCAGCTAAATGTGTCTTGCCCCAGTGCAGATATATTGTATAAGCAGCTCTTGAGGTCAAAATAATTCAGCTGTGAACTGTCTGCATCTAATTAGAAAGTGTTTTATAGTCCGATAATCAGTTGTTGCTAGCTTTACTGCAAAACTCTCCTCTGGTCTCTGCAAATTGTAAAATGTGCTTATAAACTCACTGCGGTGAATAATTAGGATGCTCTGAATGCATAAGGTGAGTGAGGAATAATTTTGGACCACAAAATGAACCAGTTTTGTTTTTCACGTTTTTAAGATGCAAGTAAAAATCACGTGCGATACCTTTAAATTGGAAACAACAGTACTTGGTATTCATGTTAGAATACTTCTCAATACCCCCAGGCTTCCACATGGGGGCACTGCTGCACTGTGTATCGCCTGCCTGCCTCCCTCCCTCCTCCTCCCCCGCACAGTACAAGAGTCTGGGTCGTGTTTTTAGGGAGAGAAAGTCCCTGCGCTCTGGAAATAGTCTCTTTGGTCGTCAACAAACCCCAGCGGCACCGCTTTCCCATGGCACCCTGACCCTTCCGACTGGCACGTCCTCTCCCCGCGGCACTGGCTAATGTCTGAAATGCTCCTATCTATTTTCTGGACGGGGATGTATTCAGTATTTTGGACAATCATAATATCCTGGTTTATTCTGGTTTAACATGTAACTAGAGCTGTGTTCTTTCTTTCAGTAATTCTGCATATTAAAGCTGCACGATGTAACTTTTCTAGTGATGATGTTTTTTGCCTGGAATATGAATATGAAATATATATGAAAAAAATACCTTGGAAAAATATATATTCTTACTGTGAGCGGGTTCGCCTCTCCACAGGTCTGACCTGTACCTTGGCCTGATGCAGAGGCAGGTAGAGAAGCCAAAACCAAAAATTTTACTCAAGTTCATATTGTCAACGTAAAGCTTTTGTCACTTGTAGACTTACAGTGGGGAGAGTAAATACACTTTTACTCAAGTAAGAGTACTGTTACTTACTAATGAAAATACTGCTCAAGTAGGAGTAAAAGTATGCTGCCAGAAAAGTACTCAAGTAAATGTAACTGAGTAGTACCCGCCTCTCCTGGTTTAACATTTAACTAGAGTTGTGTTTTTTTCTTCTTTCAGTCATTCTGCATATTTAAAGGTGCACTATGTAACTTTTCCAGTGGAGCATCTACATGGAAATGTCATTATTTTGGAATGTTCCACAGTATGGAATTAAACTGATCTATCTTGCACTTACTCAAATACAGGTGTGGGTTTTTTTTTTTTGGTTTTTTTTAATACCTTGGAAAAACATATATTCTTACTGAGTGGAGTCACATATCCACAGATCTGACCTGTAACCTGGCCTGGTGGCATCACCTGCTTGTCTCCATGGAGACAGACAACTTGCCATAATGCAAAACTATGGAATAATCCAGGCAAAGCGATAATATCTTCATGGAGACAAGCAAGTGTCGAACCCTCCACCTGAAAAGTTACATAGTGCACCTTTAATCAGACTCCCTCTACAATTAGCATGTTTTTAAAGTCCATAAATCCTCACTTTTTCTGTTTATTACATTGTTCTACCCACCAGTCTGCAT
This sequence comes from Periophthalmodon schlosseri, assembly GCA_000787095.1. NCBI lineage: Eukaryota > Metazoa > Chordata > Actinopteri > Gobiiformes > Gobiidae > Periophthalmodon > Periophthalmodon schlosseri. The sequence continues at coordinate 10,639 of KN469230.1, forward strand.
CTCATAATAAAGTTTTTGGGGTTTTTTCTCAAACCAGGAAGTAAGGGTGGTGCGTTGTTAGCATGCTAGTTGTTGTTAGCATTACCATGACAGCAAAACTCTGCTCTGGCCTCTGAAAGTTGTGAAAAGCACTTATAAACTCATCATGGTGAATAATTAGGATGCTCTGAATGCATAAGGTAAGTGAGGAATAACTCTAGACCACTGCAAACTGTTTAAAATGAACTAGTTCTGTTTCTCACGTTTTGAGGCACTAAAATCAGGTACAGCGCCTGATAACTCCTTGAGCTCCCTGCTGGCAATCTAACAAATTCTAAAAAAAATTCTAAAAATTGACTCTTTCTTCCTACTTATACATTATTCAAAGTTTATCTGCAAAAGTGTCTAAAAGTCGTTTTAAAGCGCTAAATAATGCATAGACCCTTTAAATTACAGTAAGAGTGGCTAAGGTTAGCACAGCACTGGAAATCCATTAGGAGAGACAGACCCAGCGGGTTTTGGTGTGTATGAATCAAAACCCTGGAAGACACCCAGGGGTCAGGTGAAGGCGCCCTGCAGTTTGGCCCCTGACAGGAAGTGACCTAAGCGCTCCTGTGTCCCCTGAAACGCTGACACATCATATAATAATAATGCTGCTGTCTGTGGTTAAAGTGGACCTATTCTGCAAAATCAACTTTTCAGTGCTTTGATGTTTGAGCAGTGTTTAATTGCTTATTTTTAGGACACCATACTGCTGATCAACCCCCGTTTTCGCCGCCAACGGCACCGGCATACGCCCACTGCTCTGTACTTACTGCTTTCTCCAATTTCATTTTCTTAATCGATGATACACATAGGCTTTGGCAGTGTCATGTAGTCATTTTGGTACAAATGTACTCGCTAGCGTGATGTGCAGCTATCCATAGGAGGGGCCGACAGCTGCACAGCTATTTGTTGTTATGATGTTTACGGCGACGTCAGCTCCCACTGGGAACAGTAACTCAGAAGTCAGCGACTTGTTTCTTTTATTAAGTCTCCCCACTGGAACAGTAACTCAGAAGTCAGCGACTTGTTTCTTTTATTAAGTCATTTTAGATGAATGTTGAGCTTTAAAATGTTCAAATTCTAACAGAATGATCCACAGGTGTCATAGATTATAACTATATAGCAGAGACAAGCACAATATATACTCTTTACCAATAATTAATCCATTAAAGGTGCACTACGCAATTTATCTGGCGGAGGGTCCGCCATCTGCTCGTCTCGATGTTATTTTCTGGAATGTTCCACAGTATGACATTAAAGTTGTCTATCTCTGTGCAGACTAGTACGTGACGCCAACAGGCCAAGTTACAGGTCAGAGGAGGTCTCACTTGTAGTAAAAATGCATGTTTCCCAGGTATTTTTAGCTATAAAAATATCTTTAAGTGAATAAGTAATCTTTTTTGTAATATGCTCATCCCATCAGGGAAGAATATATCCATTGGTCCAACTGACATAATCAACCTGGCATTTGGTGAATTCCTTGCAGTATGGCTGACAACACAGCTGGACATTTTAGGCATCATTTGAAAGCTTTGGCTCTCATTTTAAAAACCTAATAATCTATAACATAACAAACGTGCTTACATGTTGTGTTTACAACAGCTAGAATCAGCTTTGAATATAACTTTTGTGTTCAACTATTGCCTATTAAGCAGAAAGCACTTCTCATAATGGATGAAATAGTGGTAATCAGCATAAAGTGCATTGGCACTTAATATCAATATCTTGCCTGGCATGTTCAGAATGATATCTGGTCACCACTCCCTCTGTCGCACCTCTAGCCAGATTCAGACAGTACTGTCCAATCAGATTTGTTTATTTCAGTGACACAGAGCTCATTGGCCACCCATCATTTTTAGCTAATTTACATTTCTCTCACCTCAGATTAAGAGTGTTTCTCTCATTGATTCTGAGAAATCCACAATATTTTTCAGTGCCATGTGATACTTTTTCCTTTCTTTTTTCCTTGTAAACAGCCATATTTGTTTTGAACGGACCATGCGTGTCCCTGATTGGCCAATCCACCTGTCAATCACAGCCATCTGAACTCGGGGAACTTCACCGGTGACCAGACTCAATATCAATACAAACCCCCATTGGTTGTCCCCCATTGAACTTAACCAACACAAATCCATTACTCACCTCATATTGTGGCTCTGTGTCCTCACAGGGCTCCTCACTTTTCACACAGTCTCTCGTTATCTCTGGGACGGGCGAATCTCTCTGCCCTCCCCCTCCTCCTCCTGCCCCTCCTCCTCCTCCGTTTGACCTCCAGGGAGACCCCCCACTGCCGGATCTCTCCAAGCCCAGCCTGAGGGGCATGAGCTGAGGCGACCGGCAGCCCACGTCCCCTCCTCCTCCTCCTCCTCCTCCTGCAGCAGCGATGGCCTCGTTGTGGATCTCCATGTCCAGCTCGCCCTCCATCTCCGCCTCCTCCTTGGCCTCCTTGTTGCTCTCCTCCAGGTGCTTCATGAGGACGGCGATGACCACGTTGACCAGGACGAACTGGGCGGTCAGGACGAAGGAGACGAAGTAGATGGGGGAGACCACGGTGTTGTAGCAAGTGCTGGTGTCGTGGGCGCAGTCCCGGAGTGTGTCCTGGTTTAAGATACAAAAATCAAATTATTATTTGACAAATAAAAATATATGAAAACCACGTTATTTTGTTAAATGAATGTTTAAAGTACACTGTGATTGGTCTAACAGGTATCCACACTTCAAACTCCACCCCTGCAGCCAGGTGTTTGTGATCAGAAACACCTGGCTATCGGAGCAGTCATGTGTGGTGTCACATAGTGCTTGAAATTGCAGTGGCCACTGGAGGCAGCGCACACTCTCCCTGATGTCATCAATATGTTTTACAACTCTGCTCTACTTCCTGTAATTTTCAACATGTTTTTCAACTTTCTTCACAAACTGCTACTTGATTGGTATAAAACTATCCTTTATTTTTCCATCAGGTTTTATCCCACAGGATTAAATCAAAATAAGAAAATAATAAAACACTTATAATATGCACTTTAACGGTGCTGTACCTCATTTTTACTGTCTTAACAATGTGAAAAACTAAACTAGATCATTTTAAACAGTTTGAAGTGATCCAAAGTTATTCCCAACTTAGCTTATGCATTCAGAAAATTGGTTTATAAATGCTTTTCACAACTTTCAAAGGCCAGACAGAAGTTTTACAAACACAGCAACAACTAGCATGCTAACATAGCTGCATAATAACTGCTTATACAATATATCTATCTGTTGAGCATATTTTGCTCAAATACATGGAATATTTAGTTCAAATATTTGCTGGGATTTGATTTCGTCACATCACATTTTGGTCCTCATTTGGGTTAGTCCTTGTTTAGAACTACTAATTGCGTAGTTCTGTTTAGATCTGGCGGTACTCACAAAGCCAAATATTTAGGAGGTACTTTGTGTGAAAAGTTTGTGAAGCACTGATCTAGACCCCATATGAGTAAATATATAGTCATCCAGTGATGTCTCTACTCGACTGTTTCAAAATGTGTGCATGTAAAATGTATGCATTCAACTTTACATTTTTTATTTCCTGATTTATATATTGACATCATGTGATGTCAAGTAAACAGCTGTTTGTGTTCACTTACTGTCATAAGTCATTATACTAAACACACAATCAATCATATGCAGTTTGAATGTTGCCATCTGTCAGGGCCAAACTGTGCCAAACTTGTTATGGAGAGGGCACAGGGACATTAGCCGAGGGAAGTTGCCATATGGGCTACGCTAGTGCTTCTCAAACTATAGGGAGAACCAAGAAGTCATTGGCAAGAAATTCAATTATCAGGTCACTGTTTTAGGCTTTTAACTGCACTGTAATGTTTTTTCTTCATAAACCACATACCGGGAGTTGTGTTTTGTTTCATCCATGCTTGGTAATTTAGACGGGCTTTACTGGCATTATCTTCAGTGCTATCGGATGTTGTTGTAACCTTGTTTTTAAATAACGTGTGATAGTGAGGGGAGTCACTTTGCACTTTGCTCTACAGGCCTACCTGAAATACAAAACTATGGCGTCCAAAATAATGCTTTAAGGTACTCTATAGCCTCGTTTCCATTAGTTTACTTTGGAGCGGATTGGCGCAAGTCTCCCCACTGTCTAAAGTGAACTGTACCGCTCCGCTTGAAGGTACTAGCTCCCAGAGGGGGCCGGCGTGGTACGGCTCCCGGGTCGCTATAGTTAAGGTGTGGCTACACAAGACACGAGTTGATTGGACAAGAGAGAACGCAGACTTAATACAGTGAAAAGCAGATATAAACAAAAAAATATTATTTCTTACCAAACGCTGACTTGATCTTATGATAAATCCCCGTATTTCAAGTAGGGATGGGACAATAAACAACAATATTCGTTCGTGGGACATATATAATCGTCAGAATCGCCGACAGAGCTAATCACCATTATATTGCCAGAATGTGCAGAAAAACCTACTTCGTCCTCATGATCTCTTATTCATTTCCATAACATTTTTAAACTGTCAGCAGCTTGAATAATTATCGTGATATAAGTGTTAATCGCAATTATTTTGGCCATGGTAATCGTGACACCAAATTTCAATATCGTCCCGCGCCTAATTTCCAGTTATGTGACTTATATGTTGAGCCGATATGGTTAGCAAAACAAAGTTAGCAAGTTAGCAGCAGCTGTTTCCTGTTTATCGATGCATGGCACTTGTGTAAAGATAAAAAAATCTGATATTTCCAGTTTATAATACATCTAACATGAGCCAACACTAAAGCATTACATACAGAGACGCCGGAGACTCTAGCTTTGCCATGTCTCACAGCGCCGCACACTTGGAAATACTAAACATCTTTTTGTGAATTACTGAGATCGGCCTTACAATTAAAAGTATAATTCAGGTGCGATTTAGATTTTGTTTATTAAGAAGGAGCGGCACCAAACTGACCCGAGTTAGGACAGCCCCGAGCGAACTGTCGCGATGGAAAAGAGGCTCACGTAACTTTCTCCGTGGAGATGTTATTTCTTTGCCTGGAATGTTCCACAGCATAGCATTAAACACATCCATTTTGCATTTTTTAATTGCAACTGTTTTTTATCACCAAAAATACCCAGTATGAGACCTGTAACTTAAACTGGTGATGAGATAGATATGTTTAATGCCACTGTGGAACATTCTAGGCAACACAATCGCATTTCAGTGGAGGCAAGCAGGTAGCGGACAGTCTGAAGTTGTATCATGTAACTTTTTGTAATCAAGCACTTGACTCAAATATGTAAATATGTTTTTTCAGGCACAAAGCTGTTCAAATTGTCATAACATTGTGCAGTCAACAGGCTAAAGATATAAGGATAATAAAGCCATTTCTTAGGTTCAATATTCATTCCCACCTCAGCTAGCCTCCCCCAGGGCAAAAATAAAGGAGATGTAGCCAGCCACCACCCAGTAGGAAAATTGGTTACCGTGTCCTGCCCAAGGACACGATGGCTGTATGGATTGCAAATGTGACCGTACCTTCATAATGCCGTTCCAGTTGTCCCCGGTGGAGACCCTGAAGAGCAGCAGGAAGGCCATGCCGAAGTTCTTGAAGGTGGCGTAGCGACCCAGGCCTTCGCACGGGTGGAGCTCGTCACAGACTGTGGAGAAGGCATCGTCAGTGTTGCAAATGATATTACGTTCTTTGTGATAAATAAACAAATGGGTGTGTTTGGTACCATGGCAACACCTAACCAAACGCACGACATCGAAGGGGCGACAGCAGCTCAGTTGGTACAGTGTTTGCCCACTGAGCCGAAGGTTGGCGGTTCAATTCCAGCTCCCAGTGTCTGCGTGCACTGGTGTATGAATGTGTGTGCGGATGGGTGAGCGGTTCCTTGATGTAAAGCGCTTTGAGTGACTTGAAGATGGAAAAGTGCTATATAAAAATGTGACTATGTGACCAAGTAATTCTGCATATAAAGGCTTTGTTCATCTCCAGAGCTCACATAATACACATAACGTAATAAGGTTCTATTATTCTGCTAATTAATTAATAATATTTTGGGTATAACTGAGTAATGTTTATCATATATACAGTACCAGTCAAAAGTTTTTATTTAGTATTTCAGTATTTTTTCATTTCGTTTTTACATTGTAGATATAAACTGAAAACATAAATTATACAAAGCAAGATGTATGGAATTATGTAGTAAAAAAAAAGCAACAACAAACAACCAAATATGTTTTATATTTTAGATTCAGAATCCTCAAAATAGCCACCCTTTGCTTTGTTGACAGCGCTGCAAACCCTTGGCCTTCTCTCAGTGAGCTTCATGATGAACTCACCTGCAATGATTTTCACTTCTCAACTGTGTCTTGTCAGGGTTCATTAGTGGAATCCCAAGAGTGTGAGTGGAATTTAAAATATAAAACATGTTTTGAGTTATTTCACTGTTTTTGTTTACTACACTGCATATGTGTTCATTCATAGTTGTGATGCCTTCAGTGAGAATCTACAGTGTAAATAGTCACGGGAATAAAAAAGTGTGTCCAAACTTTTGACTGGTAGTGTATACACAGTATCTTAAACTAGTCAGTACACGCTCTCTTTAAACCGTAGTACTTCTTTCTGCAGCTGTCTTGCTTATTGTTGCGCAACAGTGGCACTTTGAACCAAACTAGTGCATCCTTACTCAAGTCCCCGAACAGCTCCACTCCCAGCGCTGCGAAGATGAAGAAGAGGAGCATGAAGAGGAGACCTAGATTCCCCACCTGCAACACACAACACAAGCACATCAGAGAGACAGTCAAATGTACACACTGTTTTATTTTAAAGTCAGAAATAAAAAAAATAAAAAATTGCAGTGAAGAAAATTTTGATTTTAAACATAAAACTCATTGGTTCCTGAGTGGAAGTCAAAAAAGTACAGCACAATGAGTATGTAAAGTAAAAAAATTAGTTTGTACTTTCTGTGTGTTGGTTGATGTTTTGTACAAGGTGCCACAGACATATTCATAGCCACAATATCTAACTTTTTAGCCAAATAATAGACTAAAAAAGCATGTTTTTTATTGTTTTATTGCACTGACACAAACTTGACTCTTGTTAGGCCTGGGGGGCGGCCTCCTCCTGCTTGTTTCCATAGAAATGTTGTTTGTTTTGCTATAATCTTCCACAGTATGACATAAAACTTATTTAACTCGATTGAGACTGTTCCAAAGTATGGTTTTAACTTTCTATTTCTATGGAATCATGCAGGTAACACGCCACCTCCAGAAAGTTACATACTGCACCATTACAAGGGGCATGCAATTAAGAACAATTTTGTCCCAATATTGTAAAAGCTGCTCTTGGGGTCAAAGTGAGACCAAGTGTGCTGTTTGCATCTAATTATAGACCATTATTATCGTGGGCAAACCAGGAAGCAAGGCTGGTGTGCTGTTAGCTTGTTTGTTGTAGCTAGCATTACCAATAACGGCAAAACTTGGCTCTAGTCTCTGAAAGTTCCGAAAAGTGCTTATAAATTATAATTGAATGACTGATGGATGCTAGAAACGCATTAATACTGTTTCCATGAAGATAAATGAGTTTAATTTCACACTCAAACATTCCAGGCAAAGCAATAGCATCTCCATGGAGACAAGCAGGTTGCGTACCTCTGCCAGAAAAGTTACGCAGTGCCGCTTTAAGTATCCCAAGAGCACAAGTCTATTCTGTTCTGTGAGTTTGCTATAATTTAAAGGGCCCATTTTATGCTATTTTCTGATCTATGTTATAATGTTGTTTCCTCATCACAAACAGACCTGGAGTTGTGTTTTGTTTCATCCACAAACGTTTAACACACAAACCCTGCATATTTAGGCTGAGCTCTGTTCCACACCTTGTGATGTCATGTGGTAATAAACGAAGAGCTCCCCTGTGTTTTTAAACTTCATACACCTTCACTAGAATCATTTCGATAATTTCAGCCCTGGAATTGCCAATCGCTACTGAACCAAAGGTAAAAAGTAGCTGTTAACTTGAAAACTACCGCTTCATGACATCACAAGGTGGGACAGAGCATTTTGAGCTTTGGAGATATAGACAGACTAATAATAAAACATGTGTGAATGAAACAAAACACAACTCCAGGTATGTTTTTGAGGAGGTAACAGCATTATAACGTGACTAAAAGCTCACAAGAATACATTTTGCGTAATCTAGGGCCTTTAAACATTTCATAAGCATTGTTATGTATATAGCCTACTCCATCGTGAGTATAAAGCTTAAATTCTATGGCATCAGAAGAACCATATCCATCGCTGCCAGCTACAACATTAATACTTTACATTTTCTTTTTCAGTCTCTTCAGCTGCTGAGATTAATGATGAGAGTTCAAAAAGAAAGATATATGAAACACTGCTGCAACACCTTTTCGTTCTCCCCCGAAACACTGCCGAAGTCGCTACAATCTGACAACGCGTAACCAACTTCTGAAATCCACCCGCCCACCAGCCTTCAAAACAAACCCCACAGCCTATACTCCCGCTCGCAACTCCACAGGGGCCCGGTTACGCAAACACCGGTCCCCAGAGTTAGTGGGACCCTCCTGGGAGCCAACAACGCCCCAAAACAGCCAAACATTCACAGGAGAAGGAGGAGACGCAGATTATCGGAACAGTCTTGGAAGGGAGTGGAATTTTAATGGATTTAACCCTAAGGAGCTCTGATATAATTTCAAAGTAAGTTGTGCTTAAAGATGCATTATGTAACTTTTCAGGTGAAGGGACTGCCACCTGCTTATTTCCATGATGATGTTATTGCTTTGCCTGGAATGTTCCACAGTGTTGCATTCGATTCGACTCGATTTTTTTCCACGTAGTTGAGCAAAATTTGGCTTGTCCCTGTACAGATATATTGTATAAGCAGCTGTTGTGGTCAAAATGAGAAAACTCCGCTCTGGTCTCTGAAAGTTGTGAAAAGCACTTATAAACTCATCTAGGTGAATAATTCGGATGCTCTCAATGCAAAGTGTAAGCGAGGAATAACTTTGGACCTCTGCACCGGACTTTTAAACTTATCTTACCTCATGCTTATTCAATTGTGGGTGTTTCTGTTGCTTTCTAACTGAGTGGGCTCCCCTCTCCACAGACCTGAACTGGAAGTTGTGATAGTGGCCTGGTAGTACCATATGCTCGTGTCCTTGTGAGATAGATAAGCTTAATGTTATACTGTGGAACATTCAAGGCAAAGCAACAACATCTCCATGGAGACAAGCAATTGGCAGATCCTTCACCAGTAAAGTTCAGTGCACTTTTAAGTTGACAACTTTGCCAAAATGGAAATCAAGAATGTAAGCTATCACTGAGATGTTGTTAGCTAAAAGCACTGTATCAGCAGAGAGATGACACGATGTATTTCAGACTTTAAACACTGCTAAACTAATTTAACTTAAACGTCTAGAAGCAATAATGTTGAAGCACTAAGCCCTATCCTCTTGTTATTTCTTCTTCACCTCTTGTGTCTTCGTCGATCAATCAACTTTACTTAGTTTACCTGTGGTCTGTTCATTGCTATTCTCAGGTTGTCCCTCTCTCTCACTCTCACTTAACTCATGTAGGCATTACTATTTGTTGCAGTATTGGCCACCAGCCACACAGTTCAACTCAACTGACTGGAAGGCTCCTTCACCTGCCTTAATGACTTCCTCACAACCTCAACTGCCTGGGTGACTTCCTTGACTGATTGGATGATTCCCTCCATCACCTGCCACCCCTTCACCTGTCTGGTTTACTTACTACATCTTCATCAGCCTGGAAAACTTCCTCACCACTGGAGAACTCCTTCACCTATCAACATGACTCCCTCTTAAGGTATAAAGTTGAGGTACAGTCCTCCAAAACTTGAGCTAGTCTTGGTCAGGACTACCTCAGCTGGAGAATTTTACCTATGGTGCATGTTTTGGGTTGATTTGGGAAACTGGAGTGCCCGGAAAAAACCCACCCAGAGACAGGGAGAAACATGCAAACTCCAAACAGAAAGGCCTGAGGAATCGAACATGGAACCTTCTTGCTGAGAAGCATGAATGCTAGCCACTCAGCCACCTGTCAAGATGACTCTCTTACCCCTTCACCTGTCTGAATGACTCCCTCACCGCTTCACCTGTCTTGATGAATAAAGCTGACCACTCGTATTTTTGGCCAAAATGGAAATGAAGAATCTAAGCCATCACTGGTATGTTCTTGGGCAAAAAGCATTCCATTGTGTCAGAAGCCATTACCCACTTTAAAAACTCATGCAATCGTTACACCTTGGGGCAATAATGCTGGAGCACTGAGCCCTATCCTCTGGTTCTTTCTACTTCACCTCTTGTGTCTTCATCAATTAATCAGGTATATTTAGTTTACCTGTGGTGTGTTCATTGCTATTCCCAGCTTGTTCCTCTCCTTCACTCTCACTGGGCTCATGGAGACTTTTTTTCAGTGTTCGCCCATACAACGACTAGTTCAAAGCTATGACTCTGTCACTTGTTCACCTGCCTGGATGATTCCCTCAAAGACTTTAGATTCTTGGCCCAAGTCGTAATCTGGCCCAAGCCCAATTCCTCTGCTGTGTTGTCAGTTTGGGCCGGGCCCGGGTCCAGGATGAGCATGTGTTTCCTCTGTTGTCGCATATACTCTCTGAGGATGATTGACAGCTGCTCTAGCACGCCAAGATCAACCAATGTGGTGCTTTTTGTTTTTTTTTTTCTCTTAAGTAGGCCTGTCACGATAACAAAATCTGGGATGTGATATTATTATATATTGTTGACGTAAATATAGATGCTAAACGATAATATTAAAAACCAAACCACAAAGCAGAAATATCCCCCAAAAAGTATTCTAAATGTAAAATATTGTTAAAAAATATGAACTCCAATAAATAAAAAAGAATGCAACACTTAGTAGTTATTTTGTATTGGCTATATAATCAGCCATAGAAGTTCATAATTCAACTTGCAAAAGCTCTAATCCAGGGGTCACCAACCTTTTTGAAACTGAGAGCTACTTTATGGGCACTGAGTCATACGAAGGGCTACCAGTTTGATACACTCTTCTGAAATAACAAATTTGCTCAGTTTGCCTTTAGTTATACATTATTAATAATGATCAATGATAATCATCTATGTGACACTGAACAGCTTAATGATTTCTTACAATAATTATCAACAATAA
>KN469230.1:23684-36623 GCA_000787095.1 Periophthalmodon schlosseri
CACTGTAATTCACACTGTTGTTATGTCCTTGGGCAAGACATTTCACTCGTTTAATGTGTTTGGTATTCTGAAGTTAGATAGCCCTAGCATAGCAGTTACCAAATTGGTCAATAATACACTTTCTTGCTGTAACGATTAGCATTAGCATTAAGCGTTACACACACACCAATCAGATCTCACTGTGCCAACATGGTGGTTTACGGTTAGATTCCTGCATTAGACGATTCACTCTGTTGTGTTTGTCATTGGGCAAGACACTTTGATTAGGTGTGTGAATATTTAGAGTGAATTAATGATGAACTAAGAATATATAAATATGAGCAAATTTCAGTGTACAAACCTTTTACATCTTACTAAACTAGAAGTGCTATCTCTTCGTTAGCCTCTTCTCTCCCTCATAAGCTGCTTCATCATGAGTTCACTGCTATTTTCAGGTGAGGCGTATCCATCATGGCCACCGCTCCTCTCTCTGATCATTTATTCCTGGCTCGGTTCACTTTGTCACGGGTCTAGTTCAGTCAATGTCACCCTAGTGGGCCCCCTCTTCCCCCTATTCAACCAGTGTCTATATATTAGGGATAATCCAATATGGATTTTTTGAGCTGATACTGATATCCGATATTTTTGCTGTTGTGGCCAGTAACCATTATTTGCCGATACGTAAAAATAATAACAAAATGTAATCTGGGATATAAATACATTTCTTCACTCATAAATCATGAGGACAAGCTGGGATTGACACATAATTTGCAATATCAGACTGATACTGATACCTGGGAAAATCCTTTGATAAACGATAACTGATAAACGCTAAACCATCTCTAGTATATATAGTTTCAACTCAATTCAACAAATGATCCCAGATTGTAGGACTACCTATTTTGTTTCATTCACAAATTAAAATAAACGTGTTTGTTGAAGAAAAGCTGTGGCATAACCAAACTACTAGCCAGTGATACACAGCCTATAGGTTTTTATACCCTCAGCTGACTTGTTCAGACCATTTCAAACGTTAAGTAGATATATTTTATGCTTTTTCTGGTATTCAGTGATACATCATTTCTACATTTTGTTAATTGTAAACTTAAAGCAGACCTGTTCTGCCAAATAGACTTTTCAGAGCGTTTAACCATGTTATAGTTGTTTCCTTCTCATTTACTCTCTAGAAGTTGTATGTGGACTGATTCGTGCATGTTTGAGTCATCTTTAATCACCTATTTTCACCATACTGCCAATCAATCTCCGTTTTCACCGCCTTCAGCGTATGCCCACTGCTCTCTACTTACTTCAGCAGTACTTCAATTTTATTTTCTTAATCGATGATACACAGGATTTGAAAAAAATCTGCTATCTCCAGTAGTGTGATCTACAGCTATCCATAGGAGGGACTGACAGCTACACAGCTCTTTGTTGTCATGACGTTTATGGCAACGCGGAAGTCAGCAAACTTGTTTGTTTTATTAAGTTGTTTTAGATGAATATTGTAATTTAAAATGTGCAAATTATAACATAATGATCCACAGGTGTCATAGATTAGAACTAAACAGCAGACACTGTCCTAAATATGAATCTCAATATTGTTTTCATGACAGAAACTGGTCTACTGACTTTCTGTCAAAATCATGGAAATCATTCTCTGCTGAAGGCTCTAACTCTGGCATTTCACATTAGCTAGCAGCACATTTTTATTTACATGTCTTTATGTAACATTTTCAGCCTTACATGTATGACCCAGAATATAAATGTTTAGAACAACCACAAATACATAACTGGGGACAGGAACAAGTGCAGGTGCAAAACTAGTTTCCAGAGCACTCGAGCCTCTAATGCAGGACAATGCAGGATTACTCAAACATGCATGAAGTACTCAACTCAGAGTAAGCTAGTGATGAAGGAAAACGATTATAACACGATTCAAAGCTCTCCAAAGTCCATTCTTAAAAAACGCATATTATGTTAAATTTACTTTTTTGACCTTTGACCCATGTTATATTGTTGTCCCCTCATCAAAAACATACTTGGAGTTGTATTTTGTGTCATTCATGCTTGTTTGATGAATCCTTGTTTAGTAAGTCAGCTATTTTTAAACCGCATAAAACATGCAATTTGGATTTCTCTTTTTCTAAGAGCTTCGTTTATTTATTTTCTCATTGTTCATTCCTGTTGCCGACAGCAGAGGGAACTTTAACGCCTAAATCCCTCAATGGAAACTGAAGTGTCGTTTATAAAGTCTGTTTTACAAATGCAGGCATTATTTTAAGTTAGAAATTGTGAAATGCAAACCCAAAGGGCCCAAAATCATGTTTAAATGGGAAATAAAGAACAAGAATGCATAATATGTGTTCTTTAAAGGGCCCATATTACGCCATTTTCTGATCTAAGTTATAATGTTGTTTCCTCATCAAAAAAAACACACCTGGAGTTGTGTTTTATTTAATTTACAAATGTATAACACACAAACCCTGCATATTTAGGCTGAGTTCTTCTCTCAAACAGAAAACATTCTGTTCCACCTTGTGATGTCATGTGGTAATACAGGAAGTGCTCTGCTGTGTTTTTAAAATCCACGCATCTTCACTAGAATCATTTGGATTGATGTCATGGGTAATACAGGAAGTGCTCTGCTGTGTTTTTAAAATCCACGCATCTTCACTAGAATCATTTGGATAATTTCAACTCTGAAACTGCCAGTCTCTACTAATAAAAGGTAAAAGGAGCTGTTAACTTGAAAACTACCACTTCATGACATCACAAGGTGGAACAGAGCATTTTGAGTTTGGAGATGTAGACAGACTAATAACAACGGATTGCTCAAACATGTGTAAATGAAACAAAACGCAACTCCAGATATGTTTTTGATGAGGTATCAACATTATAACATGTCTTAAAGGTCACAAGAGTCAATTTTGTGTAATACAGGCAGAATCGTATGCATCAAAACCAGTTAAAACTAGTCAAAACAACAAGGTGGCAGTGTTATTTGATACCTCGTGCGATCCTCAGCACCCTCATGATCCGGATGATGGTGGGGTTGATGGGCAGAGACGCGTTCACCTCGATCTCCTCCAGGGTGATGCCCATGATGGACAGCAGCACGATGGCCAAGTCCAACTGGTTCCACCTGCGCAACACAAACCAACACAACAGTCAGGAATTGATACTTTGCAGCCGCTGTCGTCACTATTCCCTGGAGGTGTGATGGAAACTGTGTGCACTGCTCTGTCTGAGGCTTTGTTGGATTTTAATTTAGGCTTTGTTTTAACACCAATCTGACCACAAAGAGCTGACTAAGCTGGAACCACAACAGGTGAGATGATTTTGTACTGTTAAACAAATATTACAATCACAAGCTAGCTGGAATTAGCCAACAATTTCTCAGTTAGTGACTCTCACCTTTTTTGTTTGTTTGTTTGTTGTTGTTTTTTTGTATTGATCAGAGGCTCCTGAAAATGTGTTGTTTAAATCCATTTTGTATCTTTTTCTTGAGTTTCAAAAGATGCAAAATGGGGGATTTCTTGATGAGTTGTTTTGTCTTGGTACTTTTTTAGTTAATAGGACAATATTTTAACCCATTTCAATGTATCTCTAATTGCTCAATACATATTTTTTTTGTTTATTTAGGCATATTAGTCCATTGTGTCAAATTTTTTTATTATTTTTTGCACTTTGTTTCTTTTATTAAGTTGTTTTAGATCAATATCGCTATTTAAAGCCAGAGTATGTAACTTTTTAGCCAAAAATAGACAAAAATAAAGTTTTTTCTTTTCATTTCATTGTGTTTATTGCACTGAAAATCGCAGAAAAACGTGCGTCCTTACTCTGGTCGGGCTTGCATCTCCACAAACCTGACTCTTATTTGGCCTGAAAGAGTTCCACCTCCTGCTTGTTTCCATGGAAATGCTGTTCTTTTGGCTATAATCTTCCGCAGTATAGCATAAAACTTCTCCATAAATATAACGGAGTGCGGTATTCATTTTTTTTATTTCCATGGAATCAGGTGACGCAGGTGAAAGTTACATACTGGACCTGGTCTGATGTCCAAATTATAACATGATCCACGTGTGTCATAGATTAGAACTTCTTCTTCTTTAACATGGGGTAGAGTGAAAAGCAGGGACAGTACGATTTTCTCTTAAGTGTATCATAAATATTAATCCGCCGCAGAAGGATCGGGGCCATGCTACTTGTTTTATTTCCCACACAACTCAGCAGCGATCAAAGAGCTAGGGCTGACTGAACTTTCCAGCTCTGTGCAATAAAAACAGAAACATGTTTGAGGGAAAAATGCTTGCGCCTAAGACGGATCTGATGGAGAGGGATTGGAGACGGCATGGGTGGTCACTCAAATGCAGTTGGCTGCTACATCTGTTGTGTCCACGAGCAAGACGCTTTTCACATCTTGACTGTTTGAATATGTATGCAAGTTGTAAGCACTTTTTGCGTACTTTTCGATACTTTTGGCAACCCTAGATCACACTCTCTTTTAACCGTTCCAAGGTAATCTCATAAACCTACGGAGCTCAACAGTGACCGCCCCTGCCAACCTGGTTCCGGAAGCAAATTTCTCATTCGTTTTTTTCATAGACTTTCCAAAAAAAATGATATTAAATGTTCCGGAAGCAAATTTCTCATTCATTTTTTTCATAGACTTTCCAAAAAAATGATATTAAACGTTTAAAAGCTCACTCAGGGTTAATCAGCTATGTAGGAACTAATGACCACAAGACCTATACCGGTAATTTTATTTAAAATCTGTTTCTGAAACTTTATAAACTACAAAGTTATTAAAATATGTTGCCGAATCTTGTGTTTTAAATGTGCTTTTTAGACTTAAAACAATATGAATGTTATGAATATTAGTTAGCGCGTAGCTGGTTAGCCTCCATGATGTTTTTGAACTCTTAATATTTGAATTTTTTGAAAAGTCTATTGGAAAAATTTATGGAAAATTTATTTCTGGAACCGGGATGGATTTGGAAGTGGGTGGGACTTATAAAGCAAAATGTAGAAGTACAATAATACCACATATTCTATTATATTTGTAGAGTAAATACAGTATATCTTTTTTATGAAATTCTAAAGCAACACCACATAACTTTCTGAAGGCGTAAAATCACCTGAATGATTCCATGGAAATAGAAAGTTAAAAGCGTAGTTCGGAACGTTCTCCATGGAGATAGGTATGTTTTATGTCATACTGTGGAAGATTATAGCCAAAGGAACAATATTTCCATGGAAACGAGCAAGCACGGTCAAGTGAGAGTCAGATTTGCGGAAAAGCAAGCCCGCTCATAGTAAGGACGCATGTTTTACAGTGCAATAAATACAATAAAAAGTTGTTTGTTTGTTTTTTCTTTTTACTTCTATGGGGTATTAACTACTAAGAAATTACATATTTAGATCACCATGTTACCTTTCATTGTTCTGAAAATGCTATATTTGGCAGAAACAATGCATTAACAGGTTTTATAAGTCTCCCCTCCCTTTGCTCTCTGCACTAAGTCACTCCCCCTTCAGAGCGCTATCACAACACAATCAGTGTGCATCCCGCTACTGCACATCGCATCAGGTTTGTCAAGTTGTGTACAGTTTTGTATCATGCTTTTGTATATTTATAGAGAATTGTCATGAGGGAAAATGGATAACATTGGTTTGTGGGCTGAGAAGTGCACAGAATCTTACAGCTAACCATAAGGAGGGTTCGAATAGGGCCCGGGAGAGATCACTAAATTAATCAAACATGCATGGATGACATCTAAAACCTCTTCAGGCTTGTTTTGATGTCGGAACGTTATAACATGGTAGAAAGTTGCATCAAAGTATAATTATAATCATAGGTTACAGACTAGATAACAAATAAGTAGACTGAATCAATTCTAAGTACCAGAAAGTGTGCTACACAACATAGTTTGTATATTAGCTCTTGATAATTTAATTCATTCTTCTCAACATTCATTGGCGGATTCCAGATTCTAGAATGTGATGATGTCATTCTCCCAGACGGGGGCCAAGAGACATTTTTTCCCTATTAATTACATTGTACTTTGCCATGAAATATCCAAAAAGTAAATGCACAAATGTTGAACCTGATCATTTCTATAAGTGACTAGACCCAAGAACTCACTGCATACAACACATGTCTGCGTTTTAACAATATTCATTTTAGCTGCTCCCATCTGTATTAAATATTAATGGCCTATAGAATGTTGTGATGTCATCTGGAGCCCAGCAATACAAGCTCTAATCACACTACCCCAAACTGACATTCATTTGTGGTTATTTTGTGAAAAGCACATATTCAAAACTGTATAAAGTGAGTATAGAAACAGATTTACTTAACACTGCTTTGCAATCATGGCTGAAGGTTCCTTTAAAGGTCCTATATTAAGCAAAATTGACTCATATGAGCTGTTAGCCAGGTTATACTGTTGTTACCTCATCAAAAACATACCTGTAGTTGTGTTTTGTTTCATTCACACATATTTGAGTAATACTGGATTTTTAGGCTGTCTGCATCCCCAAAGTTCAAAATGCACCTTTCACCTTGTGATGTCATTTAGTTGTAGTTTTAAGGTTTACAGCTATTTTGAACTACTTTGCTCTACGATACTCAGGTGAACAAGGGTGTCCAAACTTTTTTCATCAAGGGACACGCATCAAAACACAGACGAAGCGGAGGGTTGATCGAGAGCCACAGACTGCTGGTCAACATAGTGAACAATTTCAGTATGTGCATTTACAACAGGCTTGATCGGGCCACCAGACCGTTATTCATACTCACATCCTCGAAAGGACACACTAAATATTTGATATTGGCTTTATCAAGGTATCTGTGTAATCCCTCAGTCGTCCAGATGTCTTTTGCTCTTTATCAAGATAGATTTTCAAAAAACTTGGAGTAAAAAGTACTGCTTAAGGTAATATGGGCCAATTCACCTGGAAGCCTGAGGGCCAAAAAAAATGGTCTAAGAAATGGTCTAGAATAAACTTGAGTTTTTGGTTTTATTTTTGAATATTTTTGTTTGACCTTTTGTACAGTTGAGAGTGAAGCAGTTTCAACAAAGCTAAAACAATAGCTGTAACTTAATGCGGGGCTGAAATAATCCAAATGATTCTATTGAAGGTGTATTACCACTTAATGACATCACAAAGAGGAACAGAGTGTTTCAGTTTGAGAGAAGAACTCTGCCTAAATATGCAGGGTTTGTGTGTTAAACATGTGTGAATGAAACAAAACACCTCCAGGTTTGTGATGAGGAAAAAACATTATAACATAGATTATAAAAATAGCGCAACATATGACCTTTAACCTTTTGTGCATAGTTACTATAGAGTCTCAGGTGGAACTGTGTGCTTGAACCAAACTGACCCAAATGGGTGAACAGTTGAATCTGGCAGTGCTAGTGGACACAATGGAGCCTGTAGTGGTCAGCAGTTCAAACATGGCCGGCCCTTAAATGTTTGTGTTTGTTGATTATGTGGTTTGCGTTAGGGAGCCAGGGATTTCCAAGCAGTGAAATCATCCAGCAGGCGCGTTTTACGAGAGTTTAACAAGGCCGATTCAATCTAAAAGAGATGGTTTTGTTCCTACATGACTCAGAGGTTAAAGAACGATGCTTGTATGAGATCCAATGTTACAGGCGTTCAAGTAAAGGATGCCAGGTCATATTAAAATGTACTAGTTTAATAAAGGAACTAAAATCACCACTGAACCTGGGTTGCCAGAACATAAACCTGCAGATAGACAAGTTTTTCTCATTCTCAGTATATGGACAGGTCTCATGTGAAAGTTCAGAACCTCCAGAATTTACTCACTGAGCTGCAGAGGCTGCACTAGCACTGATTCATGATTGGCTGCAGGTGCTGGGCTTTAGGTTGAGAGAGTCCTTTTAGGTTTAAACCATGGACTCTGCAGGTGCGGGCTTTAGGTTGAGAGAGTCCTTTTAGGTTTAAACCATGGACTGTATAAAGAAGTGGACTAAGTGAAAGTGACGTCACCCACAGCGTTCGGCTCCAGTCAGATGAAGCTCATCGAGGCTAGAGCAGTTATAGGGTGAATTTAAAGCCATATTTGGAATTACAATCACAAGTATCATAGCGATCAAAGAGCCAATCCAGAGCAAAGCTGTTGAAGGTAACACCCCTTCCTGCCCACTCAAAACTGGATACGTTGGTGACACAGTCGCAATTTAATAATCTGGTAACAAACTTTTATACACACACCTGCACCTGTTTTTAATGTTTTATATGGACTTGTATACTTGTTTTTTTTTGGTTTTTTTGTTTTTTTTCTGCTTGTATTGTATTTTAAACAGGGCGCCCATGAAAAAGAGAGTCCAAGTGCGCTCATTGTGTTCCCCTGTATAAACAAAGAATGATAAATAGCGTGGAGTGGGAGCTTAGAAACGCTGTCAGTCAAACCTGTTGCTAACGCTAGCAGGGATGACATCGGGGAAAGAGGGTGCCTGATTTGTCTGTTATTAACTTTCATATTTTGATTTAACCAATTAATGAAATACAAAATATTAACATTATGAATATTATGAATTGTTCCATGTATGCAAATAAAAGACAACCAGCAAGTGCTACTGTGTATTTTGAACAGCCAAACACATGGTTTCTGTTTATTTCCAACACTCACGACTTCAGAGCATATGTTTGCATCATGCAGTGACTAAGTGTGACTGGCAAATATGAAAAAAAATGTAAACTAAAATTGCAATGTCAGGTTTGAGGGACAAAAGCAGAGCGGTTACTGACTTGTCTTTGAAGAAGCGGCGGAAACCAAAGGCCACCAGTTTGAAGACGGACTCCAGGACGAAGATGAGTGTGAAGATGTAGTTACAGATCTTCAGGGCCTCATTCAGCTCCTGATTGGAAAAAAAATAATATGACAAAATTCAAACATTATCTAGTTATAGGTTTACTGAAATAAGAGAAACTGGTGGTGGTGAAGAAGAAGAGATGGAGAGGCTGAGGAGGCTGATGCATCTGCTGCTGGCCGGTTTGCAATTTTTACGATACAATGCAAAGATGTATGAGATAACTAGATAAATTAGGTCTATACAAGAATTCAACAAGTTACCTGGACTAAACCTGGTCTAAACTTGGACTAAATCAAGATCAAGGCTAAACCAGTTCTAGGTGAGGAATTATGATGGACCTCAAACTAATATCATTACTTTTCAATATCTGACTGTGCCCTATCCATTGCTTTCATAAAGAATAAAAAGTACGATTGTTGCCATAGCGATTAACAATTTCAAAGAAAATATTATATCTCTCCCAGGGTGAAAAAGTGCTCAAAATGTTGCATATAACAGGCCGTAGAACCCTTGAATAGCTTATAGGAATATTAAGAAAAAACGTGAGCGCTGATTGGCTGAGAGACAAAAAAAATAATTAGCCGTGATTCGTTGACGGCAACAGTGAGGAAATAAAGACGCGCAAGTTGATTGGATTGTAGATTTTGCCTGTTTATTTTCAAAAAGCAAATTCGTGTCTTCCTCCCTGAATTAGCCGCTCCATTATTAGATCTCCCACGCAGCACTGCTTCCCTGGCCGCCCATGAAAACGCCACTGGAATCCGAGCGATCCTTTTGGTTCGGCGGGTGCAGCAGTCTGACCTTTATAGCAGTGAGTCCGAAGGGATTTCTGTAAACTATCCCCAGTGCTCACTTACGGACTTTGCTTGGATCATTTTCAATCATAGTTCAAATTTAGACCCGCAGTTTGTCATATTGTATAATGGACGACCAAGGGAGCTGCCAAATGTACTTAAAAGTGCACTCTGTAACTTTTCTGGTGGGGATCTGACACAAATTGTACCTGGAATGCTCCACAGTATGGCATTAAACTGATCTTTCTTGTATTTATTCAATTGCAGGTGTTTTTATTGCTCACGCATGCCTTGGAAAACATGCATTCTTACAGTGAGCGTTGTCATCTCTCCACAGATCTGACCTGTGACTTGGCCTGTTGCCTGCTTGTCTCCATGGAGATAGATAAGTTTAAAGGTGCTGTACCTTTTAATGGAGCCTGTAGTTCATTTTAAATGATTTGCAGTGGTCCAAAGTTATTCCTCACTTACCTTATGCATTCAGAGCATTCACCACGATGAGTTTATAAGCGCTTTTCACAACTTCCAGAGGCCAGAGCGGAGTTTTGCCATCACTTTAATGCTAACAACAAGTAGCATGCTAACCGCGCACTTCCTGATACGCGGACAATAATTTATTTTGACCTCAAGAGCTGCTTATGCAATATATCAGTAGTGGGGCAAGACCCGTTTAGCTGAAATACGTGGGGGAAAAATCAGGTACAGGCCCTTTAATGTCATACTGTGGAATATTCCAGGCCAAGCAAGAACATATCCATGGAGACAAGCAGATAGCGGGTCCTTCACTTGAAAAGTTACACAGTGGACCTTTAAAGGAACATGCACTTTTTTGAGCTTTTAGCCTTAACCTTCCCTCATGAAATGAAGAGATGAATGTAGCAATACGTCATTCACGCTTGTTTTGTTAATCCTGTTTACGTGGTCATGGTTTAAACAAATTTGAATCTTGATTAGATTTTGGAAGTTTGTTTTGACGAGTTGACACGTACAAGGAGGGTGTAGTCCTAAGGCACTCACAACTCCCTCAGCAAATTAGTAAAAATAAAATTCCAATTTAAACTCCAGGCCTGTTATTAACCTCTTGAAGATGATATAATACACAATATAATAACTTCAAAACCTCTCCAAACATTTTCTACTATAGAAGGCGGAATGGGGTACCTGAGGAAGGTCAGAGGGACTGAAGCGTTGTATAAAAGTGAACCAAGAGTGAGACAGTGTGCGGGAGTCTTCCTAAAATCTTTCAGGAATGGGGTATCTTAAAATGGTTTTAAGATTTTATAATCAAAACATAAGCTACAATTTTGAATTTCCATGGTAGAAATAACAGTTACTTTATCTTTTCTATTCTTATATATTAAAAGATGGAAAAAATATGATCTATACCTTCAAAATTGTAGTATAGTAGTATAGTAGCTTCACAAATACTATAATTTATTGTAAAGTATGTAAGATATCTGTGGATAAAATGAACAAGTATTGCCTAAAAATCAAGCGTGTAATAATCTCCTATTAAACGTCCTATATTATGCAAAACTGACTCTTGTGAGCTTTAAGTCATGTTATAATGTTGTTACCTCCTCAAAAACATACCTGGAGTTGTGTTTTGTTTCACACATGTTTGAGTAACTCTTTATTAGTCTGTCTACATCTCCAAAGCTCAAAATGATCTGTTCCACCTTGTGATGTCAGACAGTGGTAGTTTTCAAGTTAACAGCTCCTTTTACCTTTTGTTCACTGGTCACAAGGTGGAACAGAGTGTTTTCTGTTTGAGAGAAGAACTCAGCCTAAATATGCAGGATTTGTGTGTTAAATGTGTGAATGAAACAAAACACCCATGAGCGCTTTAAATAACAAATGTAAAACACAATTGTACATGTCTTTAAACCAGACTCTTGATATCACTCATTTGCCAAACCCCGGTATTTTTTTTTTTTTTTGTATTGCGTGATATTCTATGGTTAATCCCAGTTTCCCCATTGAAATCCCATTATATTCTACTTCACTTTTACCTCTTGTTGCCTCCATTCCGGACTTTAGAATGTTTTTGTTAACACATTTTAAAAGGGTCCATATGATATACAACTTTCATTTTCCCTCACTGTTGTTATGTCTCATTGTGAGCGATTTTCCTCTTTGCAGTTTATTGTTACTGGCAGCTTGCTCACCGGACTGTATTTTAAGTCGACCTAGGCCGTAAACCTAATGTTCCAAAACCATTTTAGTGTGTGCGTTTTAAAGCCAATATTGATGTTTATTTATTAGTGTGACACCTTTAAGGCAAGGTCAGATGGAGCAGTTTTAGTTACAAAACCAGACGACACAAACAAAGAGGTTCTTCTCTCTCTTAAAAGGGGTGTCATAGTTTCTTCACATGTCCAAGGCTAGTAGCTAACTTTAAAGAACAATGCTATGCTAATAGAGCCATGTGTCCGTGGTGAGCACAGTTTGACCACAGAATGAGTTTGGTGATGGTTTATGGACTTTAAAACTTTGTAGGAGAATTCCAGATTTGTACCTATGATGCGACAATCCAGGCATAATACAAACAGAGCATTTTTGAGTGATCGGAGAAGATGACTTTGGATTAATGGATTATTAAAACAAGCGTGAATGAAAACAAAATTACAACTCCAGGTATGGTTTTGATGAGGGGCAACATTATAACATGGTAAAACGAAAAAAGTCAAAAAAGTCACTTTTGCATAATATGTGACCTTTATGGCTACCAGTCTATGTCATAGTTGGTTTCACGTCCATCTCAACATTCTAAACTGCTAAATCTAAAGTTTAAAATGACAGGGATTATAGCAGTAACCAGGTCTAGACCAGGATTAAACCAAGAATAAACAGGTTACTTGGACTAAATCAGGTCTAAACCAGTTGAGTTTATAATGGATTTAAGATTAAGGTTCTCGGAATATTGTGTTACAGTAATGCTTTTAATAGATTGTTGAAAAAGGGGTTGCTTTTTCTATTTTTTGAACCCATAAACTTAAAGTAATATAGTAATAAGAGTGGGGAAAGTGGTCGGAAATCAAACTAGCAATGCTGAGGCCGGCATAGAACCTGGCATATGTACATATATATTTTTTCTTTTTTTTTTTCTTTTCCTTTTTTATACATTTTTTTTGGACATTGATTTCTTGACTCACATCGGGCTGCTGGTAGTGCTCCATGGACATTGTGATCACGTTGAGGCCGATGACAATGGTGATGAACAGGTCCAGGTAGTGGCTAGTACACATCTTATGGATCAGCAGGCGCGTCGGGGAGTAGTCCGAGTAGTACGGCTTGCTCTGAGCTTCTGTGAAAAGTGG
>KN469230.1:36737-52705 GCA_000787095.1 Periophthalmodon schlosseri
ACAAAAGTGAGATAGGGTGAAAGGATAGCGGGATATTTGCAGGTTAGAAACGGTGGCTGCTAGAGGCCTCTGTGGAGGAATAGCGGTTATTTGACAAAAAGAGATTACCATGGAAACGTAAACTCAAGCAACATTACACTGGCGTTCACAATGCCTCAGATTCATTATGTAGTTGAATTTTAAGTACAGTTCTGGCTGTATATTGACAGTATTAGCATAAAAAGTGCATGTAATGTTGCTTTTATATAACAAAAACATCATTAGGAGACAGATTGGGGCTGCTGCTTTTGGGCAAAGAAAAACCACACAATTATTCACAAAGTGTTTTTTCTGTGACATTTGTATGATATATCTGTGAAGAAATAATATTGTAAAATTATTTTTATGTAACAGTTTGATATAGAATTATAGAATAATTATAGACTAAAATGTAAAATTAAAGTAATTGATTAAAATGCAACTTAGAGAATTTACAGTAAAGCAACTATTCATTTAAGTATTTTGTGGAATCAGTCATCAATTTACAACATAATTTAATTTAGCAATATTCAATTAAATATTTTGAAGGTTAAAAAGGAACTCTGCAATTGTTGGTGGCTCACACTGCTGAGTTAACAAGCTTTAAAGCCACAGTATGTAACTTTTTACCCAACAAAGGGACTACAGTTTTTTTTGTTTTGGTTGTTCTTATTGCACTGAAAACATATGTCCTTACTTGAGTGGGCTTGCATCTCCACAAACCTTACTCTTATTTGCCCTGGAGGGGGCCCTCTTACTGTTTCCTTAGAAATGTTATTCTTTTGACTATAATTTTTCCACAGTATGGAATAAAACTTATCTATATCCATTTAGAATGTTCCTGAAGTATGGTTTTAACCTTTTATGTCCATGGAATCCTGCAGGTGACATACCACCTCTAGGAAGTTACACACTGTACCTTTAAACTATATATACAATTAATATTTCCAATTCCATTACAAAATGTATAATTAAAACTGGATTCCACAACTGTATCTGTTCCTTGTAGCTTAGCATATTGTCTTTTTTTTTCATGCCAAATGTCCCAAACAGTGTTCCGTACCCCGTGGCCTATAAAGCCTATTAATCAACTTCAAAGCTCTTGGATCTACTTGTCGAAATGACTTTCCATTCGAGTAGATCTTCTCGGAGATAAACTAACTCCTTCCCCACTGCCTAGAGTCCACTGTTCCGCTTTTTCTTCGAATCACCAGCAGCCCCATTCTCTCCTTATCTTTTTTTTTTTTTTTTTTAACCATAGAATCCACAAAAAAAAGCTATACTCATCCATCACTTCGGTTCTTCACCCGTTCCTCCACCCAATAAGGACAGGACGGACAGGCTCGGCTCTCGGAGGAGGCTACACCTTATCCGATCATCAACCACGGTCCTTTGGGTGCTGTCTCTCGCCCAATTAACCCAACAGTGCAGCTGCGCAATGCTAGCAAGATACCCCCATGGGTTTAGCTTGGTCCGCTACAAGATATAGTAGGTGCATGAATCGAATTTCCCTTTTTTTCCACGGAGAAAGCCCGCTCATAGATCAGGGCGAGAGACAGGTGCAGCTGAGTAAGCAAGAGGAACTTCAGTGGATAAATATAAAGAATAATATATGCCTATGGTTATATATACACCTGCAGATGCAAATAGAGGGTAGCTTCTGGTAGCGAACCCGAGCAGGTGCAACACGAGCTACTGGTGGAAACTGTTGCGAAGTAGAACAACTTGGAAGGTTTTCAGGTCATAGATTTTTCATTATTTTGATGATTAAAGGGACAGATTTGATTTAGATTTTAAATTTCATAAACAACATTCCTAGATACAAGGTAAATTTGTGAAAATCTAATATTACTAGTAACAATTGTAATGCTGATCCTTAATAGGGCTGCCAAAAGTATTGAAAATCAGATATTAATCGATATTACAACTAATATTGAAACTAAATACTTAAATTTGAGCAGGTATCGATACTGCGAAAAATCGACTTAACAGGACAAAATTTGAGCTTTCCTAAACAGTTTTAGTATGAATTTGAGCTTTAACAGAAATAGGTATCACGGTAATATAAATAAATTACTACTTTGTGTTCAAAATTACTGTTTTACTATTACTAAAAAAGCATTTTTATCTTCATTGTGGTACCAATTCCTTATTGAGTATCGAAATCGAATCTGAAATTTTAGGATCCTGACAACACCAATTCTTAACTATGGTGGCCATGTTGTTTAAGTTATAATTTGGTGTTTTGGTTCTCAAGATGGTTATCCAATCAGAAAGCAGAATGAGCCTCAGACGAATCTCTCATTTGGGTTGCCAGTTTCATTGCTGAAATCCAGCTGGTTTAAACCTAAAAGGACCCTCTTTGATCTGAATAGTCACTACCTAAAGTCTTAACACTGGAGGTTCTGAGCTTTCACATGAGGCATGCCCTGTCTATATACTGAGAGTGAGAAAATGCGTGGGGACACATTATGCAAAATTGACTTTTATGAGCATTTAAGGCAAGTCATTTACAGCTAAAATATTATTAAGCAGCAAAATCATCTGATTTCTTTCTGATCATGGTCCCTCACATCAAATTGTTCCGTTTGCATGTCCTTTAAGTCATTTTTAAAGTAAAAAAAAACAGATATTAATCAGATTTTGGGGAGCTTCTAACCGCAGCCATTGATACCCTATTTCACACATCTCAAATTTCCTTCACTGCAAAGAATCTCTTGCTATGAACTAACTTCAGGCTAGCGACTGTTTTTAACCTTACTGCTTTCCACGCCCCACTGTCTGCGGGTTAGGCCTTCCTTTTAAGACTACCTTTAAAACTGATTATAACAATTCCTTGTACTCTTTTCTTGCTTGAATAGTTGTTGAGATAACACCTCAGCTTTGTTCTCTGCAGTTATGTTTAATGATCAGATATTTGTGTTTAGGGTCATCGCGGTGGAGAGCTAAAATCGCACCTGCTGATAGTTATTGATACTGCTGGCAGGGTATGGACTTGCAGCTTGAACCGTGGGTCGGGTTTTGACTGGTTCTGACCTCTTGTAGAGATGTGCGTGCCACAAAATGGAAGTAATAGGATTTCTGGAGCGCGAGGTTTGGCTCTTCAGATGAATTGAGCTGGGAGGGCACAGCGAGTCAATGCAGGACACTTTTGGAGGTTGCTGGGGGTTACAAATATTTGGATTTCTCACTTTGTATTACGACTTTAATGGTGAATCGCTTTCGTCGTTTTATTTTTACTTTCACTTGGCCTATTTGAGTTTGGGGTCAAAGGTAAAAAGAACCCAGTAATGTATAATGTATAAAATATAACGTTATGTATGACACTTGTGTGTCTCTCATCTTTTTATTTTATTTTTTTTGACAATTCTGGATAATTAAAGCTCTTTTTAATACCACACAGACATTTGTTACGATATTATTTCCTCACCCAAAATATATCTGGAGCTGTGTTTTGTTCCTTTCGTTCATCAGCATATATAAAAATCTTATCAAAATATTAAAAGGCCAAAATAATTACTTATTACGTGTGCTATGTAACTTTGTGGCGGGTGGGTTGGCACCACCAGGACAATTACCAGTCAGATCTGTGGACAGGCGACCCTGCTAACAGTAAGGCTGCATTTTTAACTGTATTTTTGAGCAAACCAGAAAAGTTGCACCGTGCACCTTTAGAATATAAATTTCGACTTCATAGGCACCCTCCCTCTTTCATGCTGGCTGTTTATAGACTATCCATTTCTTCTTGTAGCCCTGGGAGTAGACAGTGATAAAACAGGTGTAAGGACATCTTCAGCAAGTCTGGCTAGGCCTTAAAAAACACTTCCTTCTTGTGGCTTCCCTTTCAAAAAATGCTCACCTTGGGATTAGTATTTCACATTTTCTAACTTAAAATAATGTGTACATTTACTTCCAGTTTCCAATGAAGCATTTAAGCATTAGAACTGAAAAATGGGAAGGTAAACAGATGAAGTCCTATCCTATGCTAATAGAGACATGTGTCTAGAGATGGTTTATGGACTTTGAAACTGCACAGGAGAAGTCCAGATTTTTACCTGTGACGCAACCAATCAGGCAAAATGTGAACAAAGCATTTTTCAGTGCTCAGAGAAGACAACTGTGGGCTCATGAAACAAGCGTGAATGAAGCAAAACTACAACTCCAGGTATATTTTTGAAAAAGCTCAACAAAAGTAAATTTTGCATAATATGTGTTCTTTAAAGGTCTTGCCCTAAAGGGACATAGCAACAGCTTGTCCCATTCACCGGGAGTTCTGATATATACTTTTACAAACTCCTTTAGCAAACATTATTTTTACATCGTTCTACTTACTATTTTGCAGGTGCACAACTCCAAAGAACATTGTCGTCTTTGTTCCGCCTCCTCCCTGTGTCATCCTTCATCTAAATGCGGTTCTATGTTTTGTGCTCAGAGGGTTTGGGGGTTGGAAAGCCAAAGTTTTCGCCTCATTTGTAGAAGTTGTTATAAAAAAAGTGCCCTCATTAATATAGATGGAGGAGAAAGGGTGAGACGGAACAAGAGATTTGGGATGAAGCAGGGCAAAGAAAAACACATTTTTGCTGCGTTTCTTCTCATCTCCAGGGACACCCAGGTATAGGAGGTGAGAGTGGAAGTTAAATTACTTGCTCTTTTGAACTCTGGAGAGAAATTGAAGCACTTTTTAATGAGAGTGTGAATTTCATTTGTATTCAATTCGGCATCGAGTCACATTGGTTAAATGTATTTATATCTTTTTCAGGGACGTTTCAAGCTTTGTAGTGAGAGATGCTTCCAGGGGCCTGTCATTAACCAACTCACTACCTCTTCAGCATTTATACCACAAACTATTTCTTGATAAAAAAAAATAAAAAATAAAATAAAATATATATATATTTTTTTAGTAGTGATATGACATTTTTATACATTACAATTGATTTATTTATTTATTTAAAAACAATCTTATTATCATATTAAATTCAGTTTTGCTGGCACTTTAGAGGTTGATGGGGCCCTAAGCTATTGCACAACTTGCCTATGCCATGAAACGAAACTTTTTCTTTTAAGGTTTACAATGTTTGGTTTTTTTTGTACAAATTAGATAATTATTTATGTATAAGTGAAAGTAGTAATAAAAAATATCTTATTGAATGCATTACTAAAGTTTATTCAGTTTTGGAGCGCCATTTTTTTTTTTATTCAACTGAAAGCACCGCAGTGATTGAAAAATAAAAATGTGAAGCGTATTTCCTCTTGCTAGTTCCCGTGTTTTGAAGTGGCAGGGGGGGGCCCCCCTCCCCTCTTGCTAGTTCCCGGTGTTTTGAATGGGAGGTGTAGCCTCCTCTCCTCTCAGAGCGCACTGTAAAGATACATATTGATGTTTGGGGGAAAAAAGCAGGACACCACCTGTGAAATCCTGCAGGTCATGACCTCATTTCTGAAACACATTTCCAGGGACATTCAGGCAGGCTTCTTTTGGGCCGTTGAATCAATCTTATCAGACACTCCCATTCATCACTCTATTGATAACACTTGTAGGTGTATAGTATACTATTGGGGTTTACTATTATTTTTGCAGTAGGTTTTTCACAAATGTCAAAGATACCTATTTATTCCACAGAAATTGCCCGACAGCATTTAGACATATTCTGCATTTCAAGTACTTAGCAATAAACTATAATATAAACAGATTATCATTTTACATTTTGTTCATGATTTATTTTTGAAAATTAGCCAAGTGACATTTTAGAATCACACACCTATCACTTGGAGACTTGTGATATTTGAAGTTTGAGTACGCTAGTAATGAGGGAACAGTTATTACAAGGTTAAAAGCTCATTAAAGATTTTGTTCCATTTAATTTCTCCATCTGCACCTATTAGCAAATGCTATTAGCCTGGCTGCTAATCTGTTGTCAGTGAGGGTGTCATCTAACCCAAGGTGTTCAGAGATTTAAAAACAAAATGTTTGGGAGTTCAATTTAATATATTTATAGAATATACACAGATAGGCCTAAGTTAGTTGGTTAAACCTCCCAAAATTTCCCAGCTTCAGGATCCAAATGGTGATTTTCAGATTCTAGAATGCCACGATGCCATACTCCCAGATGGGGGCAAGAGCCAGTTTCCCGTTGATTACATTGTAATTTGCCATGAAATGTCCAAAATGTAAATTCACAAATGTGGAACCTGATCATTTCTATTTTTGACTAGACCCTAGAACTTTTGTAGGTGCCCCCATCTGTCGTGATGCCACCTGTAACCCAGCAAAACCCAGTTTGAAATCTGCCTGATGTCCCACTAAGAAGCGAACAGAATGTTAGCCACATAAAAACATAGAATTTCCCAGTCCAAAAACAACCCCGTAAGCTTTACATCCTTAATGTTCCGACACGCTACTTACCTTTTCTCACTGTCTTTGAAACCCTATATATTTGAACATTAAGGACTTGGCTTGGGGTGGTTGCTTTTGCACATGGCCACTCTCAAAAACATATGGCTAAAATACATTTCCGAGGCGGTCTTTGTTGGGAAATACAGAGTGACAAAGGGCAACCTTGTCTTGTACCCCAATGCATACGTCACAAGACAGCACTATGGATACCCTGTGACCATCAAGGTGCGCACAGGTCTAGAATTGGGTATGTAAGGAATAACAACATGGCTCCGGAACAGTTTGGATGTGTCTGTGGTGAACCGTGAGGTGGAAAGTCTCTACAAAAGTACAAAATGCCAAATATCACAAGGGCCTGACAAAGACAATCCACAACACAAGACTTAGCGATGCAAGCGCCGATATTGTCCTCTCAGGTTTACGAAGTTGCATCAGAACTGGACAGACAGCGGATGGTGTATGGGATTTGGAATGGGTATGAATATGTGGGGAAAACATATAAATGATAAAAATGAACATAAAAAGGTTTGGGGGTTAAAAGTAGCAGCAGCGTTTGTCTTACATTGGTTTCAAACTCAAACTTTGTTTTTTTCTCACTGGATGCCCTTTCAGTAGGCAATGTTCAATGTGGGCTAATTGTTTTTCATCATTTAAATCTAAAGTTCCCTTTCATTTTATAAGTGATGAGACTGTCAAAAAATTGATACCCAGATACTAATCAAAATAAAACTCAAACTGAAGCAGTCACTCTTTTACAAAACATATTTAAAATCACTTAAATAGAAGAAATTAGAGCTTTTCTGAATAGTTTTAGAATGGTCTCCATTTATATTAGAACCGGTGTAACTAGTATAGCACATGGTAATATTATTACCATTAATTACTATTACATTGATTACTACTATTTTATTTTTTGTTGAAAATGACTTTTTTAAAATTATCATTCTGGTATCGAAATAAGTATCAAGCCTTTTCTTTAATATTGATTTTGGAATTTTAGTATGACAGCACTAGATCAGCAATTATTATTACTCTTTTTAAAAATGTGTTTTGTCCCTACTAGTTTGTGATCTGCTCAGGCTAAATTGCCCAGCCATGCTAAATTCAGTACAATGGTGGTAAAAGTACCACTTGCTCATAACTACACCTTAATTAGCCTTAATAAAGCATGAAACATATTAGTAGGTTACTAAGCCTGAATCATTCTTAATAAATGATTTGGTAATTTGAATTTAGTCTTTGTTCATGCTTTATAGAGCTAATTTAAGCGTAGTTAAGTGTTATCAACATATTCCATTCTTCGATATAAGCCAGAGGAACAGGTGTGTAAAGTGAGTGTATTCATATTTACAATACTGACCAGGGAAATAGTTGCTGCTACTTTTATGCCCCAGACCTTCACTGTAATGTTCACTTGTAAATCTTGAAACTCAGTGCCTGCCCGGAATGAAACATGCCCAGCTTCATATTAACCACGAAACATTCAATTTAGTATTCCAGCAAGCACTGAGCCTACGAAAGAAACTGCAAACAGAAAGGGTTAAACAATCCAAATCAACTGGAATTCCTACATGCTCTGCTGCTCCGAAGACGAACATAGAGATAAAACAACTTGACAAATTTATGGAAATTCCAGACATGCAGCAGAGCAAATTAAGAAAACCAGACACAACACAAAAAAGTAAATATTCAAAATTATATATTTAAAGAAATGACATGGATAGACACACTTTCGCTGGTTCCAATGGTGGACTGACACACCTCTTTCTGAGTCATACTTGAGCAAGATGGTAAAAATCGGAAATGGCATTCTGAGATGGTGAAGCGATTAGCAGCGTGGGGTGACGGAAAAGCAGAGGGGTGGGTTGGGGAAAGATGGATGACTGGGTACACACCAACTTTACTGATGTTATAGAAAATGTACTACTACTACTGTTACTACTACTAAAAATGACCTCATCAAGCAAGATTTGGTTCCAAAGTATAATGCTCGAAGCAACACAGCTTGCTAGGCTAATTCAGTTGCTGCTTAGAATCAACTGACTGGAACTACACTGACCATGATCCTTTGCTCAGTTTCTGTGCATCTAATGTTCTGTTTGTTTTGTCGCTTAAACTCATTAAATCGCAAATGGGGATGGTATGGTGAAGCATTTGGTTGCATTGGATGAGGGGAAAATGGAGGAGTAGATAGGTACATAACACGGATGGCAGGGTGCACACCAATGAAAAGTTCAATTAACACAGAAATGGTACAGGAACTTTACTACTACTGTTTACTACTGGTTCTACCACGCACAATCTTATCACGATAACGGCGACGCTTCAAAAGCACTTGTCTTGAAAGCATACAAAGGCAATATCACTAGAATGTGTTAACCGCATAGTTCCACGTAACTGCATTTATGGCCCAAAAACAGTAGGGCACTCAAATCAAGTTTTGTCAATCCTATTTCAACAAAAAGAAGCAGCAATAAAATTCACAAGTTTAGCTATGTACTTTAAAATAAGAAAGGGTTTGGTTAAGAATAGGTCTGCACAATCTATTGATATTGGCTACAATTCACATTACAAGAAACTGCATATAGTTCTCCATCTGTCGAAGATTGACTTTTTTTTTTTTAAATTTGAATGTAAAAAAGTCATATTTTGGTCATATTTTTATTATTTTGTCCTAACCGTGTTTTGGTTTTGCTTAAGTCTCTGTTATATTTCATTTGGACACAGCTAGACAAGTAAATAAGACCTTACTGTGTCAAAAAGTAACATAAGTAAAACAACATATCGCAGGTTAGCTCAAACGTATGGGCGAAAGAGGGGAGAGAGAGTGTACTCATGTGAGCGCTTGAACTCTGGTTGAGAGGCAAAAGTAGCCAGCTGGTTGAAAAAAGTTAGAATGGCTTTGTCTGAGGTATTGTCATCCCCGTTCCTCGCCCGCCTTCACCTTAGCTCCTCAAGTGCCATTATTCAAATGTGATTACTTCCACCAAGCCCTCCATACAACATAAAACATTTCATATTGGAACTCACAATGTGTCCATAGGCAGACTTCCTCCATACTTTAAAATAATTCAGCGACGGAAGAAACCATAAAAAATTCAAAATCTAGCTACTTTACGTTAGACCCAGTGAATACTGCATAGCCCGGTACAATCCTACTACCGTTCTACAGTACACACCTCTCCTCCAGACATTTCGTGAGATTAAAAATTCATAGACCAAGTTTCCTACATTAAACATTTATGCTTAGCGTCGTTGGGTCTCTTTCTCACTTTCACAAATTACTTACAACTTCCAAACGTAAGTTAAGCCATTACTTCTATATGTGCTAAGCTAATGTTGAAACAGTCATTTAAAAACTACACGATGGTAAAGCAAAATTAAAGCAAAATGTGTAAAGTGTTTTTCAATCACAGGCACAATTGAGTTGTGCCGTCACATTTCCGCGCTGATTTAAGTTAGCAAGGGTGAAATGACTTGGGGCTTACTGAGAGCAGATTCATATAGTTTAAAGCAGGCCTATTCTGCAAAATCGACTTTTCAGAGCTTTTATTCAAGTTATAGTTGTTTCCCTTCTCATTTACCCTCTCGAAGCGGTTCTTGGAGTGATTCGTGCATGTTTGAGCAATCTCTAATCAATCCCGTGATGATACGTGTAGGATTCGGCAGCATCGCGTAGTCATTTTGGTACAAATCCGCTACTCGCTAGTGTGATCTGCAGCTTTCCATCGGAGGTGCAGACAGCTCCACGGCTCTTTGATGTGATGACGTCTACGGTGACGTCAGCTCCCATCGGGCACCGCAGTTTTCTAACGTGGAAGTCAGCGGACATGTTTCTTTTATTAAGTCGTTTTAAATGAATATTGCGATTTAAAATGTGCAAATTATAACATAATGATCCACGGGTGTCATTGCGATTTAAATGTGCAAATTATAACATAATGATCCACGGGTGTCATAGATTATAACTATATAGCAGACACAAGCACAATAGGTCTTCTTTAAGAGTTCAGTATATAAAATGGAGTATTCAGAAAACTGTTGAATTACTAGCTGCATATCTACATCCCCAATTACAGAAAGTAAACTAAGGACTGGAAGCATGGGCTACCCCTGGTTCCTAAAGAAAATCTACCATGCAATTTGAGTAATATGCGTTTCAAAAAATGCAGAACTGCGAATAAAACATTCACAGTTCTTCTGGTAAACATAAGATTAAGTATATTTTGGCTTGGACACTGGCTACTTGTTGAGAAGCTGAGAGTGATAAAGAGGTATGATATATAGACATAAAGACATCTTAAAGCTATGATATGTACGTTTATTTAATTGTTTTTCACCAGTAGATGGCAGATGTGAAACCTGTTCCCCCTTTCCCTCACCTGGCCTATGTTCAGCCTCACCTGTGCTCTCCGGTCTTCTTCTGTCAGACCAAAGCAGGCACACATCAGACTACAGATAGTATCTAGTGGTGATATGTGAGAATACAACAGTCTATTTACAAACTGGAAATTAAACCATGAGTATCGGAACCAAGAGGAAAATTACCTATAGCTTTCAAACAATATTGTGTAATTGCTGCAGTGAGCGTCGTCATTTTGGTCTTAAAATGTTTGTATCAACCCGCGCTACATGATCTTGGTCTTTTTATTTTTCTATTTTGTCCGTGATTCAAAATATGAACGTTAATAACAGACAAATCATGCGCCTTCTTTCCCAAAGGTCGCTCCTGCTAGCCATTGCAACAGGTTTGTTTGACAGCGTGGCTAAGCGCCTAGTCCCTACCAAACCAGTGTGGGTGGAAGCGGAAAGGGGCATTACCTTCAACAGTCTCGCTCCAGATTGGCTCTTTGGTTGCTATGATACTCGCGGTCCGAATTCCAAATGTGAACCTCGGCTCCAAATTTGCCACTATAACTGCTCCAGCCTCGATGAGCTTCATTTGACTGGAGCCGAACGCTACGAGTGACGTCACAGTCACTTAGTCCACTTCTTTATACAGTCTATGGTTGAAAATATCCCTAGCTGTCCCCAAACTTCAACTTATGTATGTAACTTATGTATTTTCTGAGGTTCATGTAAAATGATAATACATTTGAAAGTCATGACCCACTGTTGAAGAAAAGATTTCATTGGAATGTATTTAGAGAAATGATGTAAGCGCAAGTAAAAGTCTAACATAAATCATGCATCGTAATCCACAAACACACAGCATGGCTCACCTCCCTGAAACCGCACCAGCCAAACTCTTTGTCCATTACTGGTCCCTCAACTTATGAAAAATTCAATACATTTGCCACTCCACTAAACACTGCTACCTACACCGCGTGCCGTACAACTTCAAGAACATCCCGTTTTCCAAGATTTTTCCAAGACTATGGATTTATTTATTAATTGATGTAGTATTTAATTATTTGTGAATTCATTTGGATGGTAATATTGTATAAATTAGAGCTGAATGATTTGGGATTTTTCTGACAAGTACTGCAATAGATTTTTGCTTGAATAATAGGATTCTTTTCGAAGTTCACATTTTGAACGCATCCAGAAAAATTGTCAAAAGATTGAATTATGAACTAATATGAGAACCACATTTCAGAACATGTTTGTACAGATCTAAACTACAGAGTTAGCAGCTTTTATGCAGAATAAGACAGGAGATTTTGTCGTTTGTGGAGGAAATTATGGTACTTCAAATATATGCATACTGTACAAAAATATACCTGTCAATACTTCAGACAACCTGAGATAAGAATTCAGACTCTTTTGAATTGAAGTGGAGTAGCCTTGGCTGACCAGGCTAGAAAACCATGAGTTTCAACAGGTTTATGTTGGTACCCAAAGCCAGTTGAGGACAATGTTTTATTTAGTTTAGTTTTTTTTTTTTTTTTTTTTGGAGATAATCCTATTCTCCTTGTGGTTTAGGACCTGTAGTGACAAGAAAGATTAAGGCCGCGGCATACATTATAAAACGACTTTTTGCTGGGCTCGAGGTGATGAGGATTTATGGATGTGCACGTTCACGTTCACATTATTAGTATTATCAGGACAATTGCCCATATCACACCGTGTAGAGCATTTAAAAGCTGAAACGTAACCGCTAGCAGACTCAGAGTTACAGACGTGAAAACGAGCGAGATGATGAGGCTTAACATAATATTGTCATGTATTCTGTGGATGTTAAAAGGCTTAGCATGTGCAAACAGGACAAGACCTGAATGCCTCATGATAACAACAACAGCAGCGCCTTTCATTTATAATGTGTTTTACAAGCCTCTTAAAGCACTGCACTGCATTGTTCACTCTGTACTTGGTAATGGTAAACTACATATGCAACCACAGCTGTCCTGGTGTAGACTGACACAAGTGAGCAACTCCAACCAGCGCCAATCACACACACATCACATTCATACATAGTCAAGGTGGGTAAAGTGTTTTGCCGAAGAACACAACTACAGCAGCCTTTGTGTTGATCGGCAAAAGCTTTAACCACTGAGCCACTGTATCCTACAACGTGAATACAACAACTATTAGATGTGTTATGAAGATCATTTGTTCATAAGCAAGTAAATACTCCTATGTTGGCTTAATATTATGGTGCATGTCTAGGGTAATTGACCCAGTTGAACTTTCAGGAAGTGGCATGATTCCATGGAAATCGAAAATTAAAACCATACTTTGTAACAATCCACAAGGCGATAACTTTGATGACATTCTGTGGAAAATTATGAACAAAGGAATAACATTTCCATGGAAACAAGCAGGAGGAGGCACCTCCTCCAGGCCAAATAAGAGTCAGATTTGTGGAGATGCAAGTACGCTCACAGTAAGAATGCAGTCTTTATTTTTTGGCTAAAAAGTTACACAAAGCTATAAGACTGATCAGTGCCACTAAACCACAAAGCACATGGATTTTGGATAGTTATTCTTCCTTCATGACAGTGGTAGAAGAAGTACTCAATTTTGGTGCAGAAGTAAAAGTACAGATAATGGAGCAAAAAAAAAAAAAAAAAAACCTCAAGTAAAAGTAAAAGTATCACATGTACGTCAAGAGTAAAAACTAAAAGTATTTTGCTCCGATGCTGAGATCTAATAAAGCTTCAAATATTTTGATGAAGAGTTTTGAATCAATTGTTTTTTCTAGCTGTTTTTATTTACATATTTTTGTTTGCTCAAATTATGCACTTGATAAAAAATAAACCCTAAAAGTAAAAATAAAATACTTTTACTCTTCAGTCCAGTTCAAAAATGTAGTGGAGTAGAAAGTACAGATACCTTCTCTCAAATGGTGTGAAGTAAAAGTAAAAAATATGCACTTTAAAATTTACAGATTTACAGTTTACAGTACAGATACCTAAAATTTGTACTACTTTTACTTCGTTACATTCCACCACTGCTTCTTGATGATATTGGAGCAGAACTGAGCATTATCTAATAGCTCACCTGCTCCACGTGCTCCTATCATTAGCCAAACCGTGTATTAGGTTAGCACGCTAGTATGCTATAATGTTTGTTTGGCGTGATGAATATTTTGTTTCATTTATCTCAACGTGGCTTGCCAACATGTTTCTGCTTTGGCCTCTCTCGGGTGGTTGGCCAAGCAGTTTCCGTGGTAACATAAAAAGGTGAGGAAGTGAAGCAGCGGGAATGCTGTTTATGACGGGCACAGCACGACTTTGTACAGATTAGCGCCATGTTTCAGAACGCATTAGCTTAAAAAGAGCCCTGCTATTTAAGATGGCAATCATGTAGGGTACTTTGTTGGACAAATAAAGGTACAGCGAGGGAGGTTCCAGTTTGGTGACCATCATCTCATCTCTAATTTTTGTACATGATGTTGTCTGGTTAGCTTCATCAGTACTTTTCATTAAAACATACTTAGCATAGTTTTATTTAAAATGTTGCCTGGTTTTGCCTATTTTTTCCCTTCTTATTCTGGTGAAGTTTATAATTTTACTTCCTGGTTGGACATGGGCAGCAGATATGACATATGTAGAGGTAATTCCAGTTCTGTTACCTAGCAACTATAAGGCCCAAACTTGTCTAATTTACACAATAGTTATGATAATACTAATACAAATAAATGCCAACGCCTTTATTTTGTTAGATGAAGGTTTAAACTGCCTTCCTTGTAAACTGTCCCTGCATTTTTTCCAGAAAGTGCCACTTCATTAATGTAAAACTATGATAAATATTTACTACAGGTACAATCCCACCAAACCAAATCATATTAGAAAAACATGAAAACCTGCCATATGCACTTTCAGCTTGGACTGGGTTGGTTTGCACGTGAGAGAAGATGCAGCTTTGCATAAATTTTGATTATTTGTATTAGATATATAGTGAAAAGTAAATTTGTGAACTTTACAATAGCTTTTAAAATCTTATCGGCACCGGCATATATTAAAGAGGTGGAGGTACTACACTTCTATGGGGTATTCATTGCTAACACATAACATATTTAGAACTCTATGTTACCTTTTATCCTTTTGAAAATGCTATATGCGCTAAAAACAACATATTAACAGGTTTAATAAGTTTCATGCATGACATTTAAAACCTCTTCAGGCACCTCTTCAGGTTTTTGATGAGGGAACAATGGTATAACATGGTAGAAACACATTCATTTCTATTATTTTTCTTATTTTTTTCTTATTTTTTTCTAGATAGGTTGATTGAAAACCAATTCTCCTTTACAGCAGTGATCTGGCCAAGAGACAGCAGCACAGACAGCAGAACATACTTAACACAAGATAAAGATAGAGTTAAAATGGGTCATGTCCCATTTGGAGGTCCTCAGTAAAGCCTCTGCTGGGGAATACCTCATGGTCCCTGGATATTTTCATATTTTTTCCATGTTCTGTTGTATGGTGTGAGGAGCTTGTGATGAGAATATTAATCAGGCTGAGTTCATGTGGAGGCTGACCCATGCAGTGTGTGTGAAAGTGAGAACCCATCTGTTACATGGCACCACCTCAGAGGACAGTCACACCAGCCACAGTGCAAGCAGCTCGCTCAAACACCAGATAACACGCCAAACCTGGGTTTATTTGAAGTGGAACTGAACACTAAATCAACTTTTTTGCAACTAAATTTGTTATATAGTGTTTTAATACCATTGTCTACAGTTTCTGGTGCTTTTTGGCAATTTTACTGCAAGCTAGGTACATAAAAACAGTCAACAACTGAGCGTGTGCTGCCTCTAGTGGCCTCTGCAATTCCAAGTACTATGTGACATCACACAACCATAGACTGTATAAAGAAGTGGACTATGTGAGTGTGACGTCACCCATCGCTAGAGCAGTTATAGGGGCCAATTTGGAGCCGAGTTCCACATGTGGAATTCCGACCGTGAGTATCATAGCAACCAAAGAGCCAATCTGGAGCGAGGCTGTTACCAAAGAGCAATCTGGAGCGAGGCTGTTGAAGGTAACGCCCCTTCCCCAGTTTAGCAAAGCTGTCATTCAAACCTGTTGCTAACGCTAGCAAGAGCAACCTTGGGGAAAGAAAGGCACCTGATTTGTCTATTATTTCTGTTCATATCTTGAGTTACGGACAC
>JACM01072214.1:0-27632 GCA_000787095.1 Periophthalmodon schlosseri
GAATGTAACTCACCGCCTCTGTCAACAGCTGGCAGATTTTCCAATTGAAAACAATACAGTCCTATAGCCAAGCCCATGTCAGATCCACCTTCCTCACTGGTTTTGTGGATTATTGTTCCTTGTCGGAGTGTGATGAATGGGAAGCACAGGTCACACATCATTTCTCAGGCCTCGTGTCTGTGCTGCAGTTGGAGGTGAGGAGTGTGAAGGAGCAGGTCTGGCTGAAGGACAGGGCTCTCCTCTGGCACCGGTGCATGATTTATGATGCTCAGACAGTGGGACTACTGCATGCCCTGAAAGCTTTATTAGCTACAGTAAGTTGCGGTCATGGAAACGGAGCTGAACGGCGTGCGCTGATGTGGCCTGGTGTGAGACTCAATGTGATGAAGGCAAAGAAGCCACGCACCGCCTGTGGGACTAGTAACTCTGCTGATAAAAAATTACATTGTTTTATTTTTCATATCATATAATTGTAAAATCGCCTATTAGGGATCGTGCAGACTCCAGATTTCATCATTTAGTTTACCAATAAATTGTTCAAAACTTTCATTCCAGTTGTAGTGCGTGTAAATTTGCAAAAGTTTGATTTTTAATATAGAAGAACATTCTCTTATTTAATTAAAAGTGCTATAAACACTGAAATCTTTGTCACTCTTGGGGATGTCCTTGGGGCGACAGTAGCTCAGTTAGTAGAAGTTGGCAGACTTGAATCCCACTCTCGACATAAAAAAAAAACAAAAAACATTATTGGTAGAGCAGTTAGAGCCACAGGCCCATAGTTTGGCGGTGCGATTACAGCTTCAACAGATGAATGCTGTCGTTGTGTCCTTGTGCAAGACACTTAACCCACCTCGCCCCCAGTGTCTGCGTTCACTTCTGTGCGAATGTGTGTGTGAATGGGTGAGTGGTTCCTTGATGTAAAGTGCTTTGAGTGCCTAGAAGGTGCAAAAGTGCTATATAAATGTGATCATTTGTGACCATTTAGATGCTCCTTTTGTAATAACACGTGGGACAAAATATCATAATTCTATTCAAACATAAAAATGGTTTCCTGCTATGTTTAGGGACACATATTCTTTTCTGTTTTCCGTTCATCATTACAAAAATAGTGTTTCATGTAGGCCTGTCACGATAACAAATTTTGAAGTGCGATATATTGCTGAAGTAAATATAGACGATAAAC
Source organism: Periophthalmodon schlosseri (assembly GCA_000787095.1). Lineage (NCBI taxonomy): Eukaryota > Metazoa > Chordata > Actinopteri > Gobiiformes > Gobiidae > Periophthalmodon > Periophthalmodon schlosseri. The sequence goes on from JACM01072214.1 coordinate 1,184, forward strand.
GATAATATTGAAACTAATTTCTGCCACTGACACAACAACCCAAGATTTAAGCCACAGAAACTATTCTAAATGTACAGTATTGTTACAAAAATCATGAGCTGTGATAAATAAATAGCAGAATGAAACACTTTAGTACTTTTTTTTTCTTTTTACTTTATTTTTTATTGATTTTTAGAAAGGATTTCAAAACATGCAAATAACAAAAAAGTAAATCCGAACAACACAACAAAAGTCTGGAGTTACAGGTTCTCATTTATACATGGATTTGAATGCACTGTGTTGTTTCACTAGTGTCATTTAAGAATGCGTTCTACTTTTCCCATTGCTCATCAGATTTTTACCCTTTCAGTTTAAGATTATATGTTATTCTTTCCATTACTGAGATACTCTCCACAATCCTAATTCCGTTTTGTTGTGTGCGTGGATCTGGTTGTAGAAACACTTTTGTACTTAGTTTGCATCTGTAATGAGTCATAGAAGTTATTAATTCAACATTTTAACCAACATTTAACCAAAATTTCCCAGAAGTACATTATCGTGACAGGCCTAGTTTCATGGTTTATGACAGTTTACCACAGTTAAACAGTAAACACTCCATACCTGACACAGCGTCTTTCAATGCTGTTCATGCTTTGGTCTGTGCTAAAGGCTGTTTACCATTGTGGTTATGTCAAATGCCCATGGGCGGCTTCTGCGCAGTCTGGATATCTCTGTTTTTCCCCCAAATCCAGTCTCTCCCTGTGCCCTGTAATTACGGTCCTGCCTGCAGAGACACTCTCACGACATGGTTTCCTACAGACCGAGCTCCTCCTCTGCCTCTCTTTCCTCGTTTCTACCACTTTTCCTTCCAACACTAACCCCCTGAAGTGGTCCAGGCCTCCAGCTCTCATCAGCCAGTGACTGCCTCCAGATGGTCTCATTTGGTGGTGAGCAGTGAGCAGCGGCAGCCCCAGTATGCAGCGAGGACAGGAAGCCACGGTTAAAAGAGAATCCCAATGATTTGCTCAGATTTGCGAAGACTTAACCCTGGTGACGCTAGTAATCACTGGCTTTCTGACAAACGGAAGTGTGTCTTATGTTGATTGTTTTTAACTTTAATGTTTTATGCTTTAATTTGAAGATTGGATTGTCTACACAGACCAAGGGAGTTAAGTCTCTTGGCAGGAATGGAAGGAGATATAGAAGAGGCATTTTGCCCATCGTGCTCATAGATATTCTTTAATGGCTATTATGTTCTATATGCTCGGTGCCAATTTGATGCAATTGCCAAAGCTTTATTGCACTGTATCCCATTAAACTACAGGAAAGAAATTGTTCAAGCATCCTTTCTTGCTGTAGTAGATTATAGGGATATAATATACATGCAGACTTCAGGCTCCACTTTGAAACCTTTAGATACACTCTTTCACTCAGCCCTTTGTTCCATAACAGGTGTTGAATTTAAAATCCATCACTGTGCACTCTATGAAAAAGTAGGTTGGCCACTGCTATCTATTAGAAGAGAACGACACTATATAAAATGTATTTATAGGGGCTCTCATTGGGTTCTCCCTGTATAAATCCATCCGTTTTAGCTTAAGTGATCTGGAACGATGAGTCTGATGAACAACCACAAATTCTCGTTTTTTTTGAGTGCGTTGCTGCCTTCACCCTCCCCACAATTTGAAAGACAGGCCTGGCTTTTGAATGATGAGACAGTAGAGTTTTGCAAGGGTTTGGTTCATATTTGGGTCAATAGAAAACAGCTGACATTCTGCTGTCTTCTCCCTGCCGTTTTTGGACCCTTATCTAAGCCTTCATTATGCAGCTTATTGAATTTCACCTCCTGGACTTTTTGGTCTTTTGTGCTGGAATCCCTATGGTTAAGGTTAAGGAAGCAAATCTGCAGTTTATTGGTTGTCCTTCATACTCGTGATATTGAAAATATTCCCTATGAAAATGAAAAGCCTGGATTCCACTATATCCCAGAGTGAACCTACTTTTTCATCATCCATTTTTGGCCAGCAGGTTTACGGGCTTGTCTTTGAGCCCTTGAATGGAAGGTAGCTGGTGCTTTGATGTTCTGATATGGGGAGCAGTGTCCTATCTTAAACTGTAATAAACAAAAGCTCAATCTTGTATAACTGCTTGATGACACTTTGGAGTTTGTAAAGAACCAATAAGAAAAGCATTCCCCAAAGTAAAGTAAATTCAGATAATGGGAAGTTGCTGATTCATACTAACGAGTGGCAATTTTACTTTTTGAGAGGTACATTTAACGACAAGAAGAAGCCATACAGCCATACACCATGATAAAACAGTTTAGTGCAGTAGTTAATATATTTTTACTTGTCCGTTCACACAGTACACCTGCACATGTGCTGCCTCTGACCTCTGAGCAGGTTCAGACCCAGATGTTGTCTAGACTCCTTTTGACACTCGCTCCATATATCAGACCCAAATACCTGAGGAATGCTCCCATGACCTGATATGGACTTGATCAGACAGTGTGGAGCTCCCAGATTCTCTTTGATTCCTGGAGCTGTCTGTCTTTAGCTGAGTGAAACTGAATAGGACTACATGTTGTTCTCGCCAGGGGTTGGCTTCTAGCACTGATTGTCATTTGTGATACACTGCCACAGTTAGCCTCTAGCCTTTACTACTCTGAGGGCTGAGAATGTGCAGTTTCGTGCAGGGAGCGATGGAAAGGCACCAGTGCTGTGACCAGGTCAAGACAAACTGCTAAAGCTGCATTAATCAGTCTGTGATGCTCTGTAATGACTTGGGCTGGTGCAGTGCAGTGGGAGTGGACCATATGTAGCCTACAGTTTATATATGGGTTAGCTACCAGGCGCTGGACTGACGCATTAAAGACATATTACTTTATGTAAGTACTTAGTTTGGCTTTTCAATTAAAAGCCAAAAGATTATCTCTTAATACTTTATGCCAGCAATGTGGTCATAGGTTGCATAGAGTGCACTGATGCGTGTGGCCAATGGTTCAAGCTAATACACCATCTGCACTGAACTCAGCAGCAATTAATTTAAGTTATGGCTAATAGTGCACTTTTAAAGCAGTATTAAGTAAGTTTTCTGACGGAGAGGCAGAACGACATCTCCATGGAGAAAAGAAGGCTTTAGCTGCTCCACTTAAAAATGTGATATTCCTCCTTTTAAATATATTTACATTAAGAACTTGGTGTTTATAATGAAACTCTTTAATATGTAACATGATTTGTTAATTGTGCCACAAATACCATAACACAACATAGTAAGGTAAAGCATATGTATGAGGATTTGACTAAAGTTTATGTTCTATTGTCAGATCATTTGACTCCTTGGGGCTCAGTTATTAATGGGTCTAGACAAGGGTTTGGATTTGGAGGCTGATACTGTCTGATTGGCCTTAATCTGTGGCCACTCTGCAGCTCTGGTCCCTCTTCATGTTAATGGGATTAACAGGTCTGTGGATGGAGGGGGCACCATGTGTAAACAGAGACATTACCATGATATTAGCCCTGATCCTATGATTCAAGAACAGGAGATGGTTATGCCACTGTTAGCTGACACAAGGCGGCGACTCCGGGGTCATTGGCTTTGTCCATTGTGCGAGAGATGCTGTGTGGTCTCTCTGTTCTCCCACTGAAGGAGGCCATTTGTCCTGCCACACAAGTAAATCAAGAGCCCTGTGTTCTGGCTTGTTTAGAACTATGATTGTAGAACTCACTTTAAAAATACACATTTTGGGGTGACAGTAGCTCTCGACATGAACATCATTGGTTGAGCAGTCAGATCCACTAATGCTGTTGTTGTGTCCTTGGGCAAGACACTTAACCCAACTTGCTCCCAATCTCTGTGTATACTGATGTATGAATGTACCCTATGTGTGAAGGTGGAAAAGCGCTTACAAAAACTTGACCATTTACAATTTAACGTATAGGTCAAACCTGTCAGAGCTCATTATCAGTTCCCATGCTCTGATTGGTCTAAGGAAGTTACATCATCACACAGTTGAGAATTCACAGCTAAGCTAACAGAAGCCTCACTCTTTTTTTCTGAATATGCAAAACTTTTTGTGTGGTATAGATGTAAAGCTGCCAGTCGTGACACATGGGAAATGTAGTGTGACACGTTACAGAGATTGTGGACTCCAGCCATTAACTCCTGCCAAATGTACATAACGGGAGCCATATTTAATCTTGGCAATTAGAGCGTAATAAGGCATAAGGCATATTATAATTTGCATATGTCAGAGAAATTTTGACTTTTTGGACACTTTTGTTTTGGAAAGAAGATTTTGAGCAACTTGCAATCTTCAGACTGTTTCATGTAGACTCTGAACCCTAAAACGAGAAGTGTATAGCCACTCCCTAAGGCCAACAGACAACTTCATTCAGAAATTCCAATTCCATGTTGTTGTTGTTTTCTTTGGGTTATGCCTCCTGTTTTATACACGTGTTGCATAAAACCAAACTTTCCAGCCTTTTCTCCAATATACACAGAAGTAAATTATCAAAAGATTATGTCTGTGTTTCGTTATATTCTCTGTCATGTTTGGCCTTGTTTTCTCCCAAGCTCCTGTGCGATCATCTCACTGACTTTGTTATTGTTGCGGTTTCAGCGGTTTTCAAATATAATTACAGTATCTTGAATTTCCTAAATGTGGTTAGGTGATTCAGTTGATGCGGAATAAGTTGTGCTCCTCTGTGGGTAGTCTGTGCCCCCCTCCGGCCCGTAACCGTGGGATACCAACAAACATCTGCTCCTTGTGTTCTTTATCTTGCTGCTGGCCGCTTGCTATAGGACACTGGACAGGACTCTCAGGACGGAGGAGGGGGCATACACTTCAGGGGGAGAGGGGAAATTGGAAGTGATCACACAGGTATTTATTGTTTTTTAGTATTCTGCTGATTTAATTAAACTGCAAATCACTTTGGAAAACTGAGATGAAATTGTTAATTATTTTGTGGCTTAAAGGTCCTACATTACGCAAAATTGACTCTTGTGAGCTTTTAGCCCTGTTAGAATGTTGTTACCTCATCAAACATACCCGGAGTTGTGTTTTGTTTAATTCACACTTGCTGGAATAACCCTTTATTATTAGTTTGTAAGCATTTCCAAAGCCCCAAATGCTCTTTTCCACCTTCTGACATCATGAAGTGATAGGTAGCTGTTAACTTGAAAACTTTTGCCTTTTGTTCAGCAGAGATTGGCAATTCCAGAGCTGAAATCATCCAAATGCTTCTAGTAATGGGTAAGCAGTTTAAAAACACAGTGAAGCACTTCCTGTATTACCACATGACATCACAAGGTGAAACAGAGTATTTTCTGTTTAGAAACTTAGCCTAAATATGCAGGGTTTATGTGTTAAACATGTGTGAATGAAATAAAACACAACTCCGGGTATATGTTTGATGAGGAAACAAAATTATAACATAGATCAGAAAATAACGTAATATGGTCCCTTTAAACCGTCACTCTCCAGCCTCTAATAACAGCATTTGCCCTCTGTTACTTTTAAAAGAACAGCAAAGGGCAGCCATGTCCTCCTTAATTGATACGGTGGCGCCTTGGGAATTTATTGTGTGGTTGCAATGCTCAGCAAAAATCCGTATGCCACCCTCTGGAACACCAGCTTATTACAACCAGTACCAGAGTCTGGCCCAGGTTCTTATAGGAGCTTAAATTAAGAAAATACCCACTGCACTCAAACGCAGCTCTTGCCAAGACGTCCCATCAGGCAGCCACAGTCACAGCACGGCACAGGGCAGGAGCTGAATGAGATCCAGGGGTGTAATCTCAGCCGGAGGGGCTCAGCGCTAAAGGCCTGTGTGGGATTTGAAAGAAGGAAACAAGATATCTTCAAGTGCAGCGCTGTGACTTCTGTTTTCCACCGTTGCTAAGTTACACCTAAGACACAATTATAATAAATCAATCAATAGAGGAATGTTGCATTAAAACGTTCACAAACAAGTAATTGAAAACATTACTCTCTAGTGTTTAAAACATGAGAGAGCCCATTTTTGTAACAGTATTTGGCGCAAGATGATGATCTCGGTTGGCTGAGTTTGATTAAAATCAAGTGTAATTAAGGTGAGACGCTGCAGGTGAATAGGAAAAATCTTAAATTTAGAGATAGCAGTTTGAAACTTTTATCTGTTTTGCAAATTTGTCATGTAAAAATAAGGCATTTTATCTGTAAAAATGGCAGGAATTGCACCTATTTGGAACAGAAAGAGCATATTGCAATGATGTTTTGTGTTTAGTTCAGAGTTGACACCTTTTGTTGTTCTTGTAACTGTTTGTGTCGTTGTTAATGTAACTGCTTTTGTATGTGACACTTGGTTGCTATGCCGACAAGTTGACGTGAAGGTTCTATTCATCAGTTGCGGGGTGTTTTTGGAGACGGGCTCTAGTGAGTTGAGACTGCTGTTGTTTTGCTCTTGTTTTGGTGTGGGTTACGGCCTACAGTAGCCCTTGGGTTCAGAAAATAAACAACCAGAAGAAATTCAGCGTGTTTTCTTGCACCAGAACGCCGCAATATTGTTGACACATTATATACAAACATCTCACCTGGATGGTCAGTGCTAATAAGAGGCACTGGAGAGTCTGATCAAGCGCGGTGTAAAATATTTGGCTAATGCAGCTCGTCATGGCTGGTGCTGCAGACAGCCTGACATCTCTGCAGACGCTGAACAGCTTGTGTTGTATTGGATTTCACTTGCACATCCAGCTCTGTAGCCTCTCTCTCTTTCTCTGCCATAACTTCACATGAGACAGATTGATGGGGTTGTGACGGTTCGCTCGTTTGTTTGGGCTGAGCGCTGACCCCAAGTATCTGCGGCCATATTGTTTCCCCACATCACTGACCTCCGCATGTGCGACTTTAACCCCTTGTGGCGATTGCAGCGAGCAAACTCTTCCTCTTCAGCGGGAGATGGACACACACTGTTGACTTGGGTTTATTTTCTGATCCGTAAAGGAAGTTTAGCTTGGATGAAAGTGAAGTGTGCAACTGTTTTGGCCTTAGCGGCTCTCGAGGTTTGGTGAGATCAGTGTCTTGACAGAATAATGAGAGTTTAAAAATGTGCGCTCAAGAAAAATAAATCTCTATGCTCTAATTGGGGCAAGACTGGGTTTTTTTAAGAGGAAGTGACTGAAAAATAATATAGAGCCACATGGGATCCACTGTCCATTGTTCTATTATTAAAGCTTGATTTCTGAAGTGTGCTTTGGGTTTTCTCAAAGCGATCATGTGTTGTCTGCTTGTATTGGGCTGATATTAGCCGCAGACTGTTACGAAACATTTACCTGACGAGACTTTAAGAGACGCAAACCTCAGACCTCCCAGAAGATTCCAACATGGCCACTCAGTACATTCTCCTCCACCACATATAAAAAATCTGCATTGTTTTAATCAGGAATAAGGTTATGAACCCATCTGTCTTCAGTGTTGGCGGTGACCTGTTTTGAAACAATTTTTAAACAATCTGTCAATCAAGAACCACAAATTAGCTCAATTTGCTTAGAAATGTCAGTCTCAGAAATGTTGTTAGCCTCGAGCTCATAGTTAATCTGTTCAGTGAAGTGTGTGTCATCTTTGAAAAGGTGAAAAGTATTTCTTACATTTAATCACGTACACTATTACACCAAGTCAGTATATCCCTGTTACTGCCTACAGTGTCACGGAGCAGACTATGTCTGTGTCCAGATGTCCCCCCTAGCCCCTAACCCCTCACTCACTATGTAACCCTCTTTAGCGGACTCTATAGTGCACTCATTCACCGAGCGATTTGGACACGCGGAATAGAATTTACACATCAACTTGTTGGCATAGCAACCAAGTGTCCCAAACAAAAGCGGTTCCATTAACAACAACACATAAACAGTTACAAGAACAATAAAAGGTGTCAACTCTGAGCTAAACACAAATTATCAGATTATTGCAATGTCAATTCAATATCCTCCATAAAAGCAAGAAAAGTATGCCTTGTGTAGGGAGTTTTCTTAGTTCGCTGGCTGTCTAGTTTCACATATTCACATGACATGAGGCCAGCACACCCTACAGAAGACTAGTGTAAAGCATTCACATTATCAGGCCTGAGGTGCAGATAAAATAACTGTAGGTCCTCCCTGTGCCTCTGCTTCATTATTTAGCGCAGTTTGAAACATTTGCTAATGTGCTCCCCCTGTCACTCCTGGTGATGGATGGTCCTGATGACTCCCTCATGACAGCTGAGCTAATGCAGCTGGGCCCGGGGGTGCTGCCTCTCTGATTCTCTCCTGAGACCTTATTGTTTGGACAGAATGTAGCGCCATCATTATGTCACCTCCAGAACTGCACAACGGGCTTTACTCTCCTCAGGGACTACAGGCTACTGCTGCAGCCCATTCAAATACTATTGATTTTAGCAACTGCTGCAGCCATTCAAATACTATTGATTTTAGCACCAGGATAATCCACCAGAGTTGAACACAGATGGCTGTTTTTATTAGAGGATAAGGATTTGAATTATTCCCTCCTCCTTGTAAATACATATTCATCTGCAGGGTTCAGTCCCTAATGGGAGCTAAATATGACCTGTAGGCTACTTATTACCTGCAGGGACACAACAGCGGTTAATGGTGTTTATCACAGTTGGCTGAGTAATTTGTCTAAAACGACTCTCAGCAAATTCATATTGGCAGAGAAAAAGTGAGATTTTGTTGCTTTAGGCGGTGGTGGTAAAATGCACAGATCGATGATTGATAGTGGGTGTCAGAATAGACAGAAGACATACCAAAATGTGCAGCTGCTTAATGAGCATTTAATTAGCAATAACAATGACTTTTTTTGGTCTTTGGCATCCAGCATTTCCATTTCTGGATTATAGTGTAATGATGTGATATTTTGTGTTTTGTTCAGACTTGACCCCTTTGGTTCTTCTTGTAATTGTGTTGTTAATGTGATTGCTTTTGTGACACTTGGTTGCTCTGCCGACAAGTTGATTCAAGTGTAGATTCTATTTGTCAGTTACTGGTCTGTTTTGGAGAGTTGGGAGTTGAGACTGTTGTTGTTTTGTTCTTGTTTTGGCGTGGGCTATGGCCTACAGTAGCCCTTGTGTTCAGAAAATTCACAACCAGAAGCAGTTCGGCGTGTTTCCTACTATATTTTGTTCTGTTACTTAGTTAAAGGCATTCTTGAGTATTTCTGCCTGCATTGCGAGTTCCTATGTTGGAGTCCTTTTGCTGGACCAAATCTTTCTTCTCCATAAAGTGCTGCCAGGCTAATGGCTTTTCAGTCCACTTTTGAAATGTGTGAGAAATGAGATATGCAAAAGTGTTATGCCATGTAGTGCTGTGTAATAATCGTCATTCATTATTTCATACCATTTATATAGTTTTGTTTTTTTTCAGTTGGACCAACATTAATACTGTCGAAAGTATTTACTGCTGTTTTTGTTTTTGCAGATCTATAACTATTATTCTGACTGTATTAATAAAAAAAGAAACTGATTATCAGTAAAATGATAGATTCCATAATGTTATCTCTAATTAATATCAGTCAGGTTTACAATTGGCTGCAATAGTATTATGCATCTCATAAGGAGGCTTGGTTTTTAGTGAAGCAGATGGGAATCACATTATGCTCTCTCTTCCAGGATAATTCCACTATAAATCCTCTGGTAAAACTTTAATGATTTGCAGATTTTTAAAGGTTGGACTCCTGGAGTGAGTCATCTGCTTGAACCACACCACAAACCGATCAAAGTATGAGGATATAAAACTCGTGGTCCAAGTCTATTTTTGTAAGGCTACAACTCAGCATTATAAGATCTATTCTAATTTTGTATAACACCAAAAAGACTAAATATTCACTATTTTGTAAGCACTTAAATTGCTTGTCACGATTAACCAAGAGTGCAGTGTCCAGAATTGGCTTAAACCCACAAATCTTGCAGTGGTTGACATGATTTGTAGACTCTTTTCATCGCAATCCTTTCAAATTTCCAAGGAGAGAATTTGTCTGGCGGTGTAGCGGTAATAATCAAGCGTATAAAATTCGATTAAACTTTCTATTATTCTGAGTTCATTGCCTGTGTGCCCATGTGCTCCTGCAGTCTGACATTTACAAACCTTGCTTTATTGAAATTTTAAAAGCCTTGCTCAGGCTGACCCTCATCTCCAAACATGAAAATTCCTTTGCAATTCCTCCCGGCGTTTCTGAGGACAAATGCTCGAGAAACCGGGGCGACGACTCTTTGTTAAACGCGGTGTACCAACAGTCCGCATTTGAGGAGCCTGTAAAGTAAACAACATCCATCACTACAGAGGGGGAAGTGCGGACGCCTGAGTGCAGATCTGCAGCAGGTGGGAGAGTGTCAGTCCAGTGGAGCTGTGGTGATGGGAGAGGAGCTGTGTGCCCACAAACCTCTGGCTCATCCACAAGACCAGCGCACTGTTAGCTTTGTACTGCAGCCAGGCTTAAATGGAGTGCTGCAATAATATTTTTCTACAGGTTTAACAATAACAATAATTTAGTTTTAGGATACTTGCATGTTGTGTATGGGTTTGTATTAGTAATTTCAAACACTGTTTTGATGGAAAAAGGCCCGCTACTTGATACCAACTGTGATTCTTCTGACACATAAGTGATTTATAATTATTATTTTGACGGAATGACATTATACAAAATAACAGTAATTTCCTTAATACTGCGGTAACATCAGGACTATGTGGTCTTACACTAGTTCTGATAGATTAAGACAATTCTAAAGCTATTTGGGAAAGGTCCAACTTTTATGTGAAATTGTATCAATATTTGTTCAAATTAGCAGTGGTGAAACATAACAAAGAAAAAGTAGTAAAGTACTGTACTTGAGTACAAATTTTAGGTATCTGTACTTTAAGTACATTTTAAAGTGGATACTTTTTACTTTTACGTCCCTACATTTGCTCTCTGTACTTTCTACTCCACTACATTTTCGAACAGGACTGAAAAGTAAAAGTATTCAATTGTTCAATTTTTTCTGTTGATCCAAATTGATACATTTGAAGCTTTATTAAATCCCAAAATCTGCGCAAAATAATTTTACTTAAGTAGATTTTTTCAAGTGATACTTGAGTATTTTTGCTCTGGTATCTGTATTTTTACTTTCATAACAAAATTGAGTACTTCTTCCATCACTACAAATTAGTATCTTGTTTCTGTTCTAATCTTTAGTACATGGTTTCTATTTTAATTAATTTTTTGACTCAAGCACTCTGTTATGAAACTTTGCAGGATAAAAATGCTTGGTGTTTACTGCTGAAGATTTTTAATTTAAAAGTTTGCATAAAATAGCAGAGCAGATGCCAGGAGACGTGATTTGTCCTTTTGTTTATTTACACGGCTTTACAGCACTCACTTGTGTGCATCATTGTAAGGGCTCCATGTGTGGCACGTTTACAGCACAAAGACTGTTTATGTGATCTGGATTTGGGGCTGTTTTATGAGCCCAGCTACAGCAGCAGACTGTGGGCCCAGTCGGATAAATGTAAGATTTATGATCAGGATAAAACACCTGCTCTGTTCTTTACACTGTTTACCGTTAGAGAATTCACACACCTCAGTCCCGTGCTTGTCTAAATGATGGCCTATAGTAGAGATATTACAGAAGGGAACGGCTAATTCTCCTGCAATGTGCTCCGGGATATAACTGAAAATAGCCCCAGTTATAAAGCAATTCCCGGCTTATTTCTGAACCATTTTAGGAGTCATTTTTTCAGTTGGTGCATTTTCTGCTGAAATAAAGACTAGAACAGGTCTAAAGCCCTGTGCTGTGCTACATTTTTTTCCAGCCTATTGTTCTGTCAAACACAATTTAAAAACTAAGGAAAAGGCTTGATAGTCTGTATACCAGTTCTGAAACCATAATTTTTACACACAGAATAATAGTAGTTTCTTTATCTGTGTAATCCCATATTCGTCCAGGTATGATCCATAGTAGAAGAAAAATTCAAATCTGTCAACTGGACAAAAAGTTGTAGTTAGCTCCTCCCTTCAGATAGATATAAGGCAGTGTCACCAATAATCTGACTAGAACTGAAGAAGCCGCTTGGATGAGCAGTGAAACGTCTTCACTCCTACAACTTTTTGTCCAGTACAGATTAGAATGTTTCTTCTACTAGTAGTTTCTTTAATATCACTAGGCTACTTGTTCTATGATCTATATAGATGCAGACCATTGATTCAGAGCTGTCCAGCTTTGTATTATGTAATTATATTTTGTATCGATACTTGGTCAAATGAGTATCTAGTTTATAGTTTTTAGTACATTTTTTTTTTTTTTACAACACAATAAGCTATGCTCTCTCTTTGTCTCCTGGTCTTCATACTTTAAATTCACAGATGGCAGAAGGAGATGTGCAGAGGTGGTGTGCAGCCTGTGGCCTCGATAAATCTCACCAGCGAAGTAATAGATTAGTTCAAGTGCTCCCTCTGGTCTTTGAAATGAGACGACAGTTTGTCCAGAGGCATAGATGAGCCACAGCAGGAGGAATGTGACGAGAAATCCCTCAGCGACCTGCAGCCGGATCAATACAACACTGCACCGAAGAAAGGAACAGCACTGCTCTTTGTTCTGATACACTGTGCTATCAGCCAACCAATCTGATACACTGCTATAGGCCTATGGTGTACAAAGACACATCTCACACACTGCATTCATTTACACGGGACACTTACATCTTAACTTAATATTGTAGGCTCAAACCAAGGCTGCAAGATTAATCGAAATCAAATCGAAGCACAATCTGAGTGGGCGCAATTAGCAAATCACAAAAGCTGCGATTTTTGAGGTACCATTTCCTCCGCAAACAACATAGATTCTGTCTTATTCTGCATAAAAACTGCTAAGCCTGTAGTTTAGAGCTGTACAAACATGTTCTGAAATACATGTGATTCTTGTATTAGTTGTCACTTCATACGCAGGGGCGGCGCCAGGGGGGACTTGAGGGGGCCCTAGCCTCCCGTAGAATGGCCAATGCTCCCCCCATAGCTCCCCCAAAGATTTCTGCCCCACTTTCATAACACATCCAATCTTGACTAAAAATATTCAAATGGAAACTGCAGACTGTTCAAAATGAGACTACAAGAAAAAAATAATTCCATATTAGTTTTCATAAATCACTACAGGGGTTAACTACCGTACATTTCAACTTGTTTAAAACGGCCAAGCAAACATGGTAGAGGGAGGGAGTGCGCTCGCATCCATATAGGACTCTAAATTAACATGTTAAGTGAGTGCCCCCATTGAAGAACGTAGCATCACCATAGCTCCTCCAACCAAAAATGTCTGGCGCCGCCCCTGTACATAGGCCCATTTGCCAATTCTCCTGGATGAAAGAAAAAAAAAAGTGTATAAAGATATTTTTTCCAAATCATCCAGCCCCAATTCAAACTCATGAAAACTCTGGATATAGCATACAGTTTACCATTTCACTAGATGCCTTCTTTGAAACTTGTACTCTCACTCAGAAAACACTTTCTGTTCCTGTCCACTAAATACATGAGCTCTGAGCGATGCTTAAATAATTTGTTATTTCTGTATAAATAATCCAAGTAAATGATGTGAAGGACCTTGTAGCTCACTCCTATGGGCTTGTGGTTTGAATTTGTAACCAGCTAGACCAGATCTGTTCCGCTGTTGTGTAACAATTTAACTTGTTTAATTCAAAAGAGTCTTGCAGGATTTCAAATACCGTTTTCAGGTCATAAAAATGAACGTAAGAGTGTTTCTGTTTGAGGTTTTGAAAGAATTTAAAAGAATTCCTTGGAAGTGAATGTGCTGGAAGGAATAATAGTTGATTTTGCACCTCGTAAAAGCCTGGGAGCACACCTCGAGAACTGCTTACAGAAGGTCTACTCTTTCCTACAGCAGCTTATCAGAGTTTTACTACAGTACAGAGGAGGCGGTCTGTCTTTGCCGTACACTTTATTCTATTTGTGCACCAGACCACAGTGGTGCTGACAGGGCATCACGAATGTCCGTCCATATCTGTTTTCACACTCACTGGACACTTTAAAGTCTCCTGTTTCTTTGGCGCTTCCGAGCTCAACTAAACCTATGGCGTGACTTGATTTTGTGATGTCTTCTCATGGAATTCACCCCAGTAAAGCTGAGATGGTGGAGAGGAGTGCTTCCGTTGCTGGTCCCATTATTGTGTATGGGGCGGTTTACTCGTGAAGGTCTCCTGCTTTGAGGCGTCAGGCAGGAAACGGAGCTAATAGTAACAGATGAATTCTTTGTTTTGTCCTTGTGTTGAATAGCATGCACCGTCAGAGCCATCAGTTATATTGGCACGAATAGCTGTTAGAAGACAATAGCTGAGAGGGTTGTCACGGTTCTGGTCAAAAAAACACAGAAATTTGTCTTGTTTTCTTCTCCAACAAAAACATAAATTAGCACCAACTGAATGAAAACAACACCCCAATTTACTTGCCAAGAACTGAGTACTTTCACATCTGAAACATTTAAAGGTCTTATATTACACAAAATTGTCTATTGTGAGCTTTAAGCCATGTTGGAATGCTGTTACCTCATCAAAAACATACCCAGAGTTGTGTTTTTTTCATTCACACATGTTTTGGGAACCCTTTATTATTAATCTGTTTACATCTCAAAAGTTCAAAATGCTCTGTTCCTCCTTGTGATGTCATGAAGTGGCACTTCCAAGTTAACAGCTACCTTTTATCTTTTCTTCGGAGATGCGCAATTCTAGAGCTGAAATTATCCAAATGATTCTAGTGAAGGTGTATAGAGTTTAAAAACACAGTGAAGCACGTCCTGTATTGCCATATGACATCACAAGGTGGAACAGAGTATTTTCTGTTTGAGAGATGAACTCAGCTTAAATATGCAGGGTTTATGTATGAATGAAACAAAACATAACTCCAGGTATATTTCTGATGCGGAAACAGCATTATAACAGATCAGAAGGCAGCATAATATGGGCCGTTTAAATGAAAAGCGTTGCATTATTGATTTAAAGACATTTGGGTTGCACATTGCTCATTTCCGTAATGAATCCGTCCTCCTCCGTCAGTGATGTATGAGGGGTCAAAATGGCGTTAAATCTCTCCACAGAGAAGCACTGACCCTGTCTCAGCTCTGTTATCAGGATTCTGACATGAGCAGGTTCTCATTATTTAAGACCCTCTGCTTTGTCCACACGCACAGCCCAGCCTTCTGTGACCCTCCAGTGCAGTCTTTTGGCTTGAGTCCATAAGTGCATGTTTATCATTAGCCATGGAGTACTTCGATTGAACTTTGCTTAGAATGTAGTTTTTTATAAATTGTTGTTTTTTACTTGTGGTGTTTTAAATGTTCTCTTACCAACAAGTTACGTTTTTGGATTATTCAGTGGGCTTTCAAGATCACAAATCAGATCGACACAGTGACTTGAATTGCGTTTAAGCAGAGTTAATAGTTAATGCAGTTTTGTCTGCCTCTGGGCCTCGGTGTGCACACTTTCACTTGCACACATTCTCATTACCTCCCTGTGTAACATGAAACAACCCAAGGCAGACGGAGTGATGGAGAGAACTTAAACAACCCCTGAGTAACTTTTTAGTTTTGCAAAATCTATTTTATCTTTTAATATTTGATTTTCCCTTTAAAATCCATGATTTCTTCTAGTGGACTTTGAAGAGTAAACCTCACTGGTAAACACTCAGTGATGTTGGTATTTCTTAAAAATCCATTTTTACCATCAGGTCGGCATATTGGAGTTTAAAGGGCCCATATCACGGTGTTTTCTGATTTATGTTACAATGTTGTTTCCTCATCACAAACATACCTGGAGTTGTGTTTTGTTTTATTCACACATGTTTAACACACTCTGTTCCACCTTGTGATGTCATGTGGTAATACAGGAAGTGCTTTTTAAACTCCATGCACCTTCACTAGAATCATTTGCATCATTTTAGCCCTGGAATTGCCAATCTCTACTGAACAAAAGCTAAAATGTAGCTGTTAACTTGAAAACTACCACTTCATGACATCACAGAGCATTTTGAGCTTTGGAGATGTGTGAATGAAACAAAACACAACTTTGGGTATGTTTTTGAGGAGGTAACAACATTATAACATGGCTTAATGCTCACAAGAGTCAATTTTGTGTAATATAAGGCCTTTAACAAAGCTTGATAGCTCTTATGATGATTTCTCTTTTTTGAAGAACTGCTCAGATACAATGGAAATCCTGTCAACACATTAATGTCTTCTCCAGTGTATCTTATGTGTTGTAAAAGAAATACAAACATTTCTTGTCAAATAGGCCTATGTGTTGTTCCTTTCTGTTTGTCTTCTGTGTTTGTTTGAACAGATTGGCGCTGTGGGTTTGTGTGTAAAACGGCGTGTGTTTTTTACGAGCTTGTGATTTCCAGTGAGAGTGCGTTTACAGGCGGATTCCTTCAGGATGAGGCTGGTGCTTTGATACACCAGTCCCACAGTGGCCTCCCCAGTCTTCAGCCTAATGAGCCTCTAACAGGTGGTCCAGCTGAGACTAACTGCCAACCCCGTCAGATGCTCATTTGCTATACTCACAGTTTTGTACTTTCAATTTACTTTTATGGTGTTTCTTCCATCTTCCGTGAGAGACTGAATCATTTCTTTGGTCAGCCTCGGCTCCTCACTAATCTGTATGATCATCTTCCAACAATTCTATTAAGCCTGGAAAGTGCAACTGGTTTTATCGATTTAATTTTGAGGTTGTTGATCATATTTTTCAATGCCAAAATGTGTGGATAGTAAAAGAAAAATTCACATCTGTCAACTGGACAAAAAGTTGAAGGAGTGAAGACATTTTGCTGCTCATCCAAGCCGCTTCTTCAGTTCTGGTCAGATTGCTGGAGGACATTGCCTTATATCTGTCTGAAGGGGGAGAGCTAACTACACTGAAACTAACCTATTGTTTGCAGTTATAAGATACAAGGCAGTGTCCACCAGTAATCTGACCAGAACTGGAGAATTGGTTTGGATGAGCAGCGAAACGTCTTCACTCCTACAACTTTTTGAAGAACTTGAATTTTTATTTTACTCTGGATCATACCTGGAAGACTGAGGGTTCACGCAGACAAAATGTGTGGAGTTTTTTGGCTCTATCAGTGGCTTCATGTCCCATTCACATAACGACAGTGAACAGTGCTGGCAAATGTGAATTCATTCCAGCTGTCAGTGTTTTGATAATGTCTTTCTTGAGTTCGTCCTGACATTGTACCTCTATATCAAGTCAAAGTCCCATGGATCTTTGTTTCTTGTCAATATCTCATCACTATTCACTGACCTATGCTTAATTTAAATGAATCCATCACTGAAGTGTTAACATACAAATCAATAAACATTATCATCCTTGAGGTGGAGTCAAATTTATCTGTAGTCCATAGAAATTGAATTTTTATTTTTATCTTTTAGCAAGGGCAAATATGCCATACTGTATGACCTAGCTGTAGATCAAAGCTGATGTCATGGTTAAATCATCCATATTTCACCAATAAAAATAAGTTCTTCATTTATTTTGAAGAATGTAACATGAATGTGAATCTATTTAACTTTTGACTTTATACTACTCCCTTAGCTATTTCTGCTCTAGGGATATTGACTAACTGAATTATACAATAACATTTATACATACAGACCATGATAATAATGATTTATATTTCTTTTAGATATCATGGTTTGCAAAGGCTGTAAATATGTGCATCAAATTCCCCTAAATAAAAAAACTCTCCCTGGAATTATAACTGAGGCAATCCTGAACAAATTGATTAATTTTTAGATTAATATTTCAAACTGTTATTACATATTTATGTTTAAATATTTCATGCTGATTAACTACAACACAACTGACTCAGTGTAAACATGACTATTACATCCTCTTTGTTTTGGTGAACGCTCATTACTGTAGATGCTCTAGAATCCAGCCGACTTTTGAATAATTCCCTTGGGCTTGTGGTTTGTAGGTCACTGTGCCATTACGGCTCTCTCCTGGTTTGTCTGAGGGGATATGCTAGCGCCTCTCTGTGGGGGGAGGGGTGGTCTACTCGTAGTTAAACCATGCACTTGTACAAGTCTATCCTTTTACCGCGGTGGGTACTGAACACTCAGCGAACCCAACAACCCCCATCAGTACCTCAATACTGACTCTCAAATCCTGTTCCTCCACAAAGGGATTATACCAGCAATACAGTAATCTACTTTAGTGGGTTTATTCACAAGCCCCGTTTAAACTTGGAGAACAAATTGTTTCTGATATGTTCGGGGTGTTTTTATATAACACAAAAGACAATTGTTTTGATTGTGAGTGGAGAAAAGCTTCTTAATCCATTCTAGTGTTTTAGCATCTTGCATTGATCATGGTGTGGGCATTGGTTTGGGTATTTCTGTGGCACACATTCTAGTATTGTCTTGCCCCAGTACAGATATATTGCATAAGCAGGAACCGTGCCAATTGTTGTTTGCTTTACCGTGACAGCAAAACTCCACTCTGGTCTCTGAATGTGGTAAAAAGTGCTTAGAAACTCATCGTGGTCAGTAATTAGGATGTTTGGAATGCATTAGGTAAGTGAGGAATAACTTTGGACCACCGCAAACCATTTAATATGAACTAGTTCTGTTTTTCACATTTTTAAGATCGTAAAAATCAGAAAGCACCATATTCAAATTTCATTTAGATTTGCATAGTCAAGGCATAGTTCTAAATACAACTGCAGATGGAAATTTAGTTGTTGTCATTTGACTGTGAGCCAAACTTTGTGTATCACTGACAGCAACACAAATTTGAGACACATTAGAAAGAATACCTGTCTTACTCTTGTCTGGGCCTCCTGCTATAACACAACTCCCCAGTGCTTAGAAAGATCCAAGAGCAGCACTCAAGTTGATTTTTATCTTGATGTTATATTCTCTCTGCGTATTCCTGAGGGAGGAGTGTGAGGTATAGCTGGAGGTGTTACAAGATGGGAGATCGTTCATTGTAGCAGCCAACTTTGTTCAGTAGCACTCTTCAGGAATGACATTTGTTACTATGGACATATGCTTGGATAGAGACTTTAGTCTGGTCTTCTTGTGCATGTCTCTGCGATGTGTGTGTTAAGTTTACTTCTGTACGAGGCTGTTCTGACTCTGAGTGAGGTGACACTGAGTGAAGGAGGCTGGGCTGGAGAAGGCTCCACTAATCACCTTGTCTTTGGCAGAAGAACTGGAGTTGCACTGTTACTGGCAGAGCTTCACTTGTTTGAACGTTGCTGAACAGATGGTGTGATATGGTAGATCTCACACTCAGAGACAGATAAGCTGTGAAATACCAAACTTTTACAAAGGTTGAAATTCACCTGAAAAGCCCCTTAGCACAGTTCTCCCTTAAGGCTCCTCAGACATTTGGGAATCAGCCCACAAATACTCTGCATAGTGCAAAGTGACTGTTTCCCTGTGACGTTTCGCCTGGCGACAAAAGATTGTTCACTGATCTTTTACAATGGATCTTAAAGGAAGATCTGTGGTTTGACCATAGGATAAACATACTGAGGTTTTGTGTTGGATAATGTTAGAATGACTTCCAGCTCTGATCCAGAGGAGGTCCTGGGTGGTCACACATGTTGCTGGGTCTGTTTATTGCCCCTCCTGTGTTAAACCGGTGAGCTGTTCTTATGGAGTGTTTTACTGTTTCAGTCCCACACAGATGTGAGTTTCACTGGATGAATATAACAACAAAGTGAAGGCCCTTCAAAGTAGCGTTGCCTCTCCACATGTTGGAATTATAGCCGTAACAATTTTTTAAAACCAGATTTGATACATTTTATTTCTCAGTCATATATAAGGGTATAAACTTTAATAAAATGATGGTTCATCCTTTACATTACTGCCTCCCTCTCTCCCACGCACAGGGCTATGTGTGCAGTTCTTTCTCTGCTCCTCTTCTGCTCCATATGAAATGAATGAGTCTCCAGTGACTTGTTGATCTTGTTACACGGTGTGAATCTGTGGTTATGTCCAGTTTATCACTTACATAGAACCAGGAGAAGAGATGGCCTTTTACAAACATGTCGTATTTACATCTGTGGAACATTAAACTCTTAAAGACTGTGTGTGTTCTGCGCTTCATTCAACGGCCAAGGTGTGTTTATTTAACCTCATCTGAGCCCTTTTCAAACACATTTGTTGCATAGAAACAGGAGTAGAGTCCAGTCCGCCCAGAGCTCTGCAGACATCGCTCAGAATTAAGAACAAGGCGCTGAGAGTCTGAGGCACACACATCCTCATGTGCTCTACATGATCTGTGTGATCAGCAGAGGGGACAGTTGTGACGAATGGACCACTGCATACCAGAGACAGGGATTACAGTAGGTCAGTGTACATTTTCATTTTCAATTCTTGGTGCCATTCCTAGTGCCTAAAGAAAACTTACAATGAGGATATGAAAAATAATGACATATGAAAACTAAAAAGCATAAATTATCTTTGACTTAACCAAATTGTAATTGTGTGAATGTAATTGTATTTGTTTTTTGCTTCATAAATGAGTAATGAGAATGAATAATGCCGTTAAAAGAAAGATTTTTTAAAAATGTATTAGATTTTTATTAGCTTTTTTTTTTAAAAATAGATATAGATTTATTATTGATTTTTGTTTACTTAACATTTATGAAGGCTCAAACTCCAACTCCAGTTCAACCCCAGTGTGCAGGACATGACTGATGTAACAGTGGTACATGTTGTGAAGGATTACTGTACTCTAAATACTGTGCCAGTGGGAGAGACAGTTTAAATCCTCTTGTGTAACCCACTGGTCACTGAAGGCGATGGGGATGACGCATGTGTCCTTCCTTACCTCCTCTGCTCTCTGATCCTTCGGAAGTCTGACCTTAGGTCCTGAAGAGAAGACTTCCTGTGGCAGTCTGCTCCCGACCTGGAAATGGCACAGACAGGTCACATCGGAAAAATACATTCAGACAGTTTTGCATCCTGCTATATGTTGATGCAACATACACATACATTACTATATCTGCTGCATATACAAATAAAGTCCATAAATTGCATTCAAGATTTCACCAAAAATCCTGTCCAGCCCTTTCCAGTTTTTTAATCTTAGTGAAATTTATAATTTTGGGCCCATAGACTGTATGAAGAAGTGGACTAAGGGAGTGTGACTCATCCATAGCGTTCGGCTCCAGCCAAATGAAGCTCATTGAGGCTAGAGCAGTTATAGGGGTGAATTTGGAGCCAAGTTCCATATTTAGAATTCTGACTGTATCATAGCAACCAAAGAGCCAATTTCGAGCAAGGCTTTTGAAGGTAACGTGGTGCGAGCGGGAAGGGAGCAGGCACATAGCAACACTGCCAATCAAACTGTTGCTAACGCTAACTGGAGCGACCTCGGGGAAAGAAGGCACCTGATTTGTTATTAATGATCATATATTGATTTACGGACAAAACAGCCAAATAAAAACACCAGGATCTTGTAGTGCAGATTAAGAAGAACTTTTTAAGCGCAAAATGAAGAGCCTGACATCAGCAGTTATGGAGAGAGGGGCGAGTTTTTCAATAGAAAGTAAATTGGAGCCAGAGTCGATGGAGCCGGAAGTGCGCCCATGATCACTTCCTATTTGGAATGCGGCAGCTAGCAGGTTAGCTATGTCCATTTATAAATACTGTGTCTATGGTTGGACCCAAACAGGAGATGCAACACACACGTTCAACTCCACCACTGTTACCCAGCAACCATAATCCCAACAGGGGCCCAACATTCAGATATCGCAATACTTTAAATGCTTTTTGATCTGATTTCTTTGACTTGTTTGTTTGTTTTTCTTCTGAGTTCTGGTTTATTTCTTTGCAGATTCTTCTCAGGACTCATGAGTGTATTTTTTTCTTCTTGTTCGATGTGGTTTATCTTTCTTTATGTGATGTTCTTTGGAGGTGTCATCTGATGTGGACACTGCACTTCTTTCCATCTCCATCTGTTTCCTGTTCCGGAGGGCTGCAGCGTGCACAACTCAGATCAGATGAGGAAAAATGATTATACAGAAAGATGACTCACGGCTTTTATCCCTGTGTTATGACAAGAGGGACTTCTGCTTGAGATATTTTGACATGCGTGTTAAATGTGCTGGAGGTGGTTTGTTTGTGTGTGGGAGGTGTCATTATAAACATTGTGCTGCAGTTTTGCTGATAAAGATCCGGTCTTAAGTGTTTACTCATAAGAGGTGGCTGTTTGTGAGGTCCCATTTTTTGTTCATCATTAAACAAGCCACATGTGAATGGAAGTACGCAACCTCATTACAATTTGTTTTGCCTGTCTCTCTTCCTAGCTCCTAATTATGTTCACCAAAAATGTTCCATGTACTTCCCCATTGGCGTCTGTGCCTTTTTATGTTGCTTTTCTAACCAGATTTTTCTTCCTATTGATGAAGAGGTGTGTTCCTCATGTATCTTGGGATTACAGGCCATTCAGGAGGTAGTTACATATTGTCTGCTTGTCTCCATGGAGATGTTACTGCTTTTCATGTAATTTTCCACTCCTTCTCCTGTCTACATCGAGACAAGCAGTTGACACCACCAGATCTGTGGATAGGCAAGCTCGCTCACAGTAAAGAATTATGCTTTTTTTTTTCTTTTTTGTGTGTGTTTTGAATAAATGTAAGATCAGTGGTGGAATGTGACTAAGTAAAAGAAGTAAAGTACTGTACTTAAGTCCTAATTTGAGGTATCTGTAGTTTACTTAAGTACATTTTAAAGTGGAAAGTTTTTACTTTCTACTCCACTACATTTTTGAACAGGACTGAAAAGTAAAAGTATTTTTTATTATAGTTGGAGACCTGCTGAAAAGGCTGAGGGGTTTATGTTTAACACGTTCATAGTTTGAGCAAAGAAATTTTAAAAAATGAATTCAAGTGTTTCTTTTTAACCAAATCCAGCACAAATCTGTATCAAAATCACTACATTTGAAGCATTATTGGATCTCAAAATCTGTGCAAAATACATTTACTTTGTACTCTTTAAGTACATTTTAAACGGGTACTTTAACACTTTTACTTAAGTAGATTTTTTTCATGTGATACTTTTACTTATATTTTTTTGCTCCTGTATCTGTACTGTTTTAAGTAACAAAACTGAGTCGTTCTTCCACCACTGTGTAAGGCTGATACATTTAATGCCTTACTGGCACTTGAATGTGTCTAAAATACAAACCACACTCATTATGGCTCTACTGAAACCAAAGTGGTCGTGCTCCAGCAGGTCATAACACTGGTTCTTCAGTGCAGGCTCTGTCCTGTTCCCTCACATAAAGCCTCTTCTCCTCCTCTTTTGTCGACTCTTTCAGTGCGTCTCAGGCCCTGTTCCTCTCTGCTCTTTGTCCTGTAGTTGGGGCCCTCCATCTCACAGTGCACTCCCTCGGCTTTGTCCACTCTCCTACAATGTCACTTTGAATGTGCCTAAGTAAAGAAGGAGGATTTTAACTTTCTCTGGAAATGACTGACTGTGTTGAAATAATGTAGGAAATTATTTTTAAAAGCCAAAAACCAGATTATAGATGCCCAAAACATTTCGTATAAACTCTGTATTAAGATATTTGGAAAAATTTCTACTCAGTTGGTGCTTCCCTGCAGGCTAAGTAGCTGTAAACATGCAAAGAAATGCCAACATTCGGTTTCCGTCCACCTCACAAGTGGTTCTGATTAGCTGCTTTAGCCACAAGGCCTGTTAAAGTTATACTAGTCTTATTAGGGCCAGTCCACTCCACCATATGGCGCTTTGTTGTTCACCACTAAGAGAAAAACAGGCCTAAGTAAAATGCTTTGGTTACGACTCACTTTTAGAGTAATTTGAATGACACAGTTTAAACAAAATCCAAGAATTCCTGCCGCACGAGTGTTAGTTGAATTATGTCCACATACTAAATTTCTCTTTTCCTTCTGTCAGTGCAGCAGCCCTAACTTTGTTTTACTAGCTAAACCCAAGCCAGATAGAAGTTTTGACTTCTGTAAAATATAACATGGCATGCCTTGTTTGACAAAATTGCGCGCTGAAGTAACTGTCAAACATCATTTTTACTAGAGAGCTAAGGGTTCTCCAACATGGTTTGATTGTTTTTTAGTGGTTTTGAGGTTGTATCAGTCAAAGAGTAAATCTAAAAGACCTGGAAGCAGAAATAAACTGGAATATTAGCAGATGATTTTATTTAAAAATGACCATTATATTGATCAGATTTGCCTGTTGCAATACTGTTAGCAGTAATTACCTGCTATTAGCTTTGTCAAAAGAATTAAAAATCTGATAATCAATACTAAAACTACTGAAAGTAGATATTATATTATAATAAATATATAAACATTAGCAGGACAAAATGTGACACTTCCTGAACAGTTTTCGAATGTTCTTTTGCTTTGTCAGAACTAGTATAAGACCGCATGGTAACATAAAGAAAGTGTTCTTATTTTATGCTGAAAATACCAGTCTATTCTCTTAAAAAGAACCTTTTGAAAATATCATAGTAGTGAGTGTCAAGCCTATTTCTTTAGTACCGAAATCAACTTTGACATTTTTGTATAGCGACAATACCTGCTATAGTACGGGATCTGTAACTGCCATTGATAAATAGACATAGCTAACCTGCTAGCCGCCACGTTCCAAATAGGAAGTGAGCATGGGCGCGCTTCCAGCTCCATCGACTCTGGTTCCAATTCACTTTGTATTGAATAACTGTCGCCCTCGCTCCGTAACTGCTGCTGTCAGGCTCGTCATTTTGGTCTTAAAATGTTTGTATTAATCCACGCTACATGACCTTGGGGTTTTTATTTTGCTATTTTGTCCGTAAATCAAGATATGAACATTAATAACAGACTAAGTCGCTCCCACTAGCGTTAGCAACAGGTTTGATTGACAGCATTGCTAAGCACCCGCTCCCTGCTAAACCAGTGATGCGGGCGGGAAGGGGCGTTACCTTCAACAGCCTTGTTCTGGATTGGCTCTTTGCTTTGCTATGATACTCGCAGCCGGATTCCAAATATGGATCTCGGCTCAAAATTCGCCTCTATAACTGCTAGCCTCAATAAGCTTCATTTGATTGGAGCCGATTGCTATGAGTGACGTCACACTCACTTAGTCCACTTCTTTATACAGTCTGTGCTCAAGACCTACAGTTGGCTTATATTCAAAAACAGACAGCATTAACTGATAATAGTTGGTAAGTGTAAAAAATCGCACAAGGAAGCAGAAATGCAGCAGCTCTATTTCAAATACCACTTAAACAAGCTGCTGACTGTTTAACAACACAGAGATCCCCATAGGACCAAGACCATATAGATCCAGTGTGATACCTGCCCTCAGAGAACAAGAACCAACCGAATAGTATTGATTAGTTCTCAGTTCATCCAATTGATTGTCGGCACTTCATCCAACAGTACAATAAAGCTAATGATCTGGCCTGTGTCTGCAGCATGCACGCTTTAGCTTCATAGTGAACATCGCCGCATAGTCTTACATATAACTTCTTCTGTCAAATCTAAAATGAAGCAATATATTCCAGCGCCGGTGAATGAGCACGTGTTTTGAATTGAATTTGACCCCACTATGGGAAGTGGAGAGCAAATTGCCAGAGAATGTTATTGACTCACTAAAAGAGATTAGTTGAGGAAATTCTTTTGTGTAGCAGCGGCAGACGTGACTATACAGTACAGGAGCTATACGCAGAAACATGGGGAGGCATAACTTCCAAATAGAATAGCAGTCTGGAGGCCAATTGGAATGTAATGAAAAAAATGTATCTTAGTCAGCAGACGTTCGAATAAAGAAATGGGCACAGGGGCTAATAGAAAAATGGTAGAGAAGAGCCGTGTGCAACCACAGCAAATATCAACAAAAATGTTAAAGGCGCTCTATGAAACTTTTCTGGTGGAGGTTGCCTTGCCTGCTTATTTCAATAATGATGAAGTTGCTTTTCTTAGATTGTTCCACAGTATGGCTCTAAACTAACTTCAAACTTCAATTTCAAGCTTTTATTAAAGATACATTCTTACAGTTAGCAGACCAGCATTTTCGCAGACCTGACCTATAACTTCCCTAGTGGTGTCACCTGCTTGTCTCTATGGAGATGGCTAAGTTTAATGCCGGGGGGATTATTTAAGGCAAAACAATAGCAATATCTCCATGCAGACTACATGTTGAATTTGTAATATATTTTTTTTCCAAAACAGTTATCAGTCTTGAATAGTGTTTATAAGATTTGTATCCTTGCTTAGCCACACATTATTATTATTATTATGCTGGTTTTGTGTACTTGCCCAATACGAATTCAAATACTGAAGCAGCCATACTTATCCAAATATATCAAAGTAAATCTTTTCTGACCAAGCAGTACAGCTAGTTAAGTTTCTAACAGATTATCACTTTCTAAATGGAAGGCTAACAGTCCCCTTAGACGTGTATAAAAGTCCAGGCCCTGGTAACAC
>KN469231.1:0-18156 GCA_000787095.1 Periophthalmodon schlosseri
AAAACACACAGCTAAAAACACCCAAAATGGCTAAGCGGAAAACACTGGCCTATTCTAAGGTGGCCTTCTATGAGCCCTGACCTAAATCCTATAGAGGATCTTTGGATGGAGCTGAAACATGCCATCTAGAAAAGGCACCCTTCAAACCTGAGACAACTGGAGCAGTTTGTTCATGAGGAGTGGGCCAAAATACCTGCTGAGAGGTGCAGATGTCTCATTGACGGTTACAGGAATCGTGTGATTGCCTCAAAAGGTTGTGCAACAAAATATTAAGTTAAGGGTACCATCATTTTTGTCCAGGCCTGTTTCACAAGTTGTTTTTTTTTTAATTCTGTTGAAGCATGGTTGAAAAGCAATGTCTGACTTTCATTGGTTAGATTTCATAGAATTTTTATTGATTACTTTTGTCTGATTTCAAGTTATTTCTGTGACCACTGTGAGTTTTTCTTTCATTAACCAAAGGGTACCAACAATTTTGTCCACGTGTGTTACTATCAGAGGATTGTTACCATAGACTGTATAAATATATCCTATATATACAGTCTATAAATGTGACGCTCTCTTCCCGAGCATTGTTGTTAGCGTCGACCATGTTTTTTAACAGTAACTGTAATTTAATTACTGGCATTAGACGTTTTCACAACGTTCCTGTAATTATAAGTATTATATATATTAATATATTACTCTGACAAAATTAAGTAAGTTACACTCAACACGTGGTCATGTCAATTGCTACACGTCCATTGCTCGCCTTATGTGTTAATTAGTTTAGCTACTGGACCAAAAGTTAGCTTTAGAGTCCAATCAAACGCAATGTTTCTTGCCTTGAATTATTTGTCGTTGGCTCATTGTTTAATACTTATTTTAAGTTAATTTTCCCACGCAGTATGAAACGGTTGACAGATCCAGATGAAGCAGGTCGGTTTGCGTCTCGTGTGTTGTTAACTGTTGCCAGGGAAACCGCGCGGCGGCGCGAGCCTCAAAGATCGTCTTTTGAGAAGATGCGTCCGTAGCCAACTGCTCCTGACGCCGTTTCAATGGTCATTGTGTGCGATGCCAAATATCTGGTGCTATGTCCTTATACTTTTACCTTTCATTCTTGCTCTGCTAAATGAAGAGGTCACATTTAGCCTGGAGATGTAACTGTCGGTTAACATTACAAGCGCTGTGCAAAGATTGTTGCATTTAATTTGCGGCCATATTAATGAGCCGTAGCCTACTGCGTGTAAGATCCTACACTTCCACTGGTGCAGAGACGCATATGACCAAATGTCTTGGACTAATGAACACGTTATTAACACGTTTGTAATGTTAACCTGGTGTAGCTAACTCTTAAACAAATAAAAGGTAATTTCTCGCTTCGCGCGCTTCTTACTTCATGGTTTTGTTTTTGTTTTTGTTTGTTTGTTTTTTCTTTTTTCTTTTTTTTTTTTGCCATGCCATGTAAATTGTGGAAACTTCACCTTGCAACAAAGCTTTGTTTGATTTAAATATTTATATATTCTTCAAATCGGTCTAAAGTCTGGGGAAACTGATATATTTTGGTCGATTTAGGCTATATTGTATAATTTGGTCAATTGAACTAGTTAACTAACGCTTAAAATTTGTTTTTTTACGTTAGCCAGGATGGACGTGTAACGTTACTGTTATCCAGTTGATTTCTATGTAGCTAGTTAAGATAAACGCTCGGATTGACCAATGACACTGAACAACATGTTCAATTTTATTGTAGCTTTAGAACTGTTTATGTGGCTTATTTTGTTGCTATATCGCTAGTTGAGTGTGTTCTATTATTCTGTGCCTAAATCACAGATCTTATCGAAATGCCTTGTCTAAAGCCATTGCCCAGCGCCTGCTCTTTTCATGTAACTAACGCAAAGCGGCACCATTTTAAAGAGTTAACGTTATTTTAGGCTAACGTAACTACTCAAGTATTTTAAATTATGTACTGGCATTTTTCATGTGTCCAGGTTCTGGCTCTGATTTACCCAGTGTCCTGACCAGTCCTTGGTCTTCACATGATTACAGCGAAAAACATGTTTTTTCTATTATTCCTTGAAAGCGTCCCATTCAATTCATTCGTTGTGTGTTATATATTTTTTTTATGAAATTGTTCAGCGGGGGAAACGGTTGAATCGAAATGTCGGGGCAGCTGTCATGGCGTTGACTCTCCTCCGTGTGACTTTAACATGCAAGTTATTGGTTTTAATATTTTTTTTCCATATTCAGGAGAACATAAAGTGTAAAATGTTTATTTAGATGTTTTTATACTGTGCAACAGTAACAATACAACAGGTTGTCCATACAATCGAGCGAATAAACACGAGACATTAAAACATCATAATGAGCGTGAAACTGCAGCCCCAGTCTTTGAGAGCAGAAGAAAAGAATAACATGGTTGATTAAATAATTTTTTTTTTTTTTTTTTTTTAACAGCTGGTTTTTGAAAATCAGCTAAAACATGGATAAAAATCAAATTTTACAAAGCACTGCTGATGTGAAGGCAAACTATTTTCTCCCATAAAAAGCCTTATTTTTCGCCTTTACCGTCTTGACGCAAACCTCCCTGTACAAGTTCATAACAAATTCCTTGATGGCTTTCCTCTACGTTTAAGATTTCTAAAGATTACGTAAATGCGTATTAAAAGAGTAGGCTATAAAACCTTTAAAAACCAAGAGATAATAAAAGCATGCACGTATCATCCCGCGCTTGTTTAGCACGTGGATGAATTCGCAATGACATACGTTTAATTTGAACAAAACAAATATAACTTCAGTCACTGTAAAATAACAGATAGGTTTGCACGTCCTTTCTTCCCATTTTTTTTTCCAATTTTAAGAGTCTTTCATTGAGAATTTCCAACAGCAAACGACATCCTTAAATTGTTTATTTGAAATGTATCCGATCCCTCCAGTATAAACTTAAGATGTGATAATATATTAACAAATTGAGGGGGACAAGAACGTCGTTGTCTGCACCACTGGACTAGGTTGGCATAAAATTATAAACTGGGTCAGGCGTCGGCTCTTGGGGGAGTCATCCAGAGGACGATCCGTTCAGTGCGACCTTCCTCGGTTTGTTGGTGCCGCTGTTGCCGCCGGGGAACTGTGTAAAAGAGCGGCCGGGGGTCGGCGGAGCAGTTATTG
Organism: Periophthalmodon schlosseri; assembly: GCA_000787095.1. NCBI lineage: Eukaryota > Metazoa > Chordata > Actinopteri > Gobiiformes > Gobiidae > Periophthalmodon > Periophthalmodon schlosseri. The sequence continues at coordinate 3,148 of KN469231.1, forward strand.
ACGTCCCGTTCACGTTATTATTGCCGTGTGCGGTCTGCAGGGGACGCGGAGACTGCGTCGCTGTGGCCGGGCTCGGCAGAGAGGAGGACGTGGATGGAGCCCCGGCGGGACTTCGCGCTTTGTCGCTGGCTGAGTCGCTCTCTGGTCCAGATCTGCCGGTGCTGTTCTGCCCGTCCTGCTCCGAGTGACTCACCTTCATCTTCTTACAGCTGGGTCTGACTCGGTACTTGAGGGGAAGCGGACCGTTCTGTGGAGGCCAGTTAAAACTTTAACAAAAGACTAAAACAATTTGATCAAGCTTCATTCAATGACAATATATAAAAAACGTAAATAATGGTACTTTTTAAAAACTTTATTTCGTCACTAAGCGCTTTGGACTGGCTGATACCAATTTATAGTTACCATTTATTAAATAACTGAATAGTCTATGTACTGTTAAACATCTAAAGGTTTTTGGAAGTTTTTAGAAAATATATCTTGGTCAAAGATGACAAAAGAACAGCACACACACTAAACAGGTTAGATTGGAATACCATAGCACTTTCAGAAATCAAGTTTAATCATGAAACAAAGCAGTATTTTATTGCAGAAACATTTCATAGCACAATATTTTGTATGTCATAAAAACAGTGATTCTCACCCTTCTCCATGTGTATATATAGGCTATGTCCATTAATGTGTAGTAATCTTTCAGAGGCTCATCTTCATACATAACATCCACCTGGCAAAAATGGACCATTTAATTATTACTGATAATTAACAGCAAAAATATATACCCACTGATAAGCACCTTTTGGACCTTTTAGATACAGAGCAATGATTTCAGAGTAAGAATATAGTCTCTGACCTGATAGGAGTTTGGGATGTCCATTTTGCTGCGCAGAAACTTCCTAAGATGCATCACTGTCATTGCTGCTGGACACTGCAGGTACCTTTTATTTGCTAGCTGCAGTTACATAGAACAGTTAAATTATGCTTAATTTAAATATGAACCCCAAAAAATAATTAAAATTAATACAATAAAACACAAATTTCTCAATGAAAATTGAATGGAAGTAATATACCTGTTCCTTAACCTGCTTTCCTTCTGGTCCCATTCCCATTCTGTGCAGACAAATTAAGAAAATTAACACAAAATATTTTGGCTTGAATAGTCAACTAACAATTACTGTCAAACTATTTTCTCTATTGTTGACTCAGATTTTTTAAATAAATGAATAACCATATTAAGGGTTTAAATATGGTGACTGAACGCTTCTAGATGGAGAATATTAACAAAAACTTTATTGTTGATGAAAATATTTTTTGGTTTAATATGGCCACAGTCTGTGTCATAAAAGGTCTTTTGCCATGTGTTTTACAGTCTGTATAGTCCAAACGATGATCAAAATACAGTTTAAAAATACAGTAATAGTTTTAATGGATTTTTCTGATTCATTGTTGCAGCCCTAGACTTCAAAACGTTGTGGAAAACTTGGATACTACTATGATCTTTTCCTTAAACGCTAAACAGAAAAACTTCCAGGAATGAAGAACAATTCCCTGCAGTTATATCACAGTGTACCTGGTTGGATCAAAAAATTCAATGGAGAGGCTGATGATCTCATCGTCTGTAATAATTCGTTTTTCCTCATCTGCCACTTCTCCACGGTCCTCATTTGTTCCATTTGAAGCTTTAAGAAGAAATAATTTTTCATCAGTTCAGAAGCCAAACTTGTAGCATGAGCTTTGTAGCTTCATCTTGAAGACTCACCGTCTAAAGGGTGGTCTGCATAAAAGTCTCTTCTTCTCTTCATTTCATCTTAAGTTATTCAAGAGTGAACAGTAGAACATTAGACAGGTTAAAATGCTTGTTAGATCTGATACAAATCTTATCTGAAACATTTGTCATGTGTCGTTTTGTCAATCAATGGTACTTTGAATCTTTGAACATAACAAATGGAGTTAAAGTCTTACTTTTGAAGAGTCCAGGGACCAGTTTGTACACTATGTCCTGTAGAGTTTTGTCAGACCTTAAAACAGAAAAAGTAGGTTTAAGTTGAATGTGACTGTAGTTGTAAAAGACTTTGAGGAAATATAGCAACAATTATAATGGTTTGTTCCAAAAAACCTTACCTTATGTTGAGCAATGGTTTTGTCTTGTGCACCTGTACATCACAGATGGGACAGTATTTGCTGGTTTCCAAGTAGCGCACTATGCACATTTTGCAAACTATAACCAAAGGGCAAAAAAATAAGGTTACATTACGGTTTCTCAGCAAATGCAACTGAATGGAAAAACTGCTACCATTTTCATTAGTGTGTTAGATGAATTAAAACTTGTGTTTGCTTACAGGAGTGAAGACATTCAATGATGGTCGTGGCGTCGATGAAATATCCCCCGCACAGAACGCACATCAGGTGAGGGTTGAGCTCCGTAATTTTTATCCGAGTCGTCCGATGCATATTGATCAAAATGCAATAACCCTGCAGAAAAAAAAATATGGGAAGCGTTAAACTGTCGCAAATCACCTTTGAAAGCACAACTGCAGACCATTTGGAATGACCGTTTGTTCCAGGTGTCTTAAAACATAATCTTTTATGCTAATTCAGCCGAGCCAAAGGGCTGCGAGTTTGCACCGGGAGCTTAGTAAATGTCCATAAATCATCCTCACTCAATCAGATCTGGCAATCCGCGCATCTGTTTGCGTTTACTTCAAAACTGCCATAGAAAAGTTTTAAATAGATATATTTTTGAATTCACGAGCACAGTTTATGTCACTGTGGACACCAGGATTAAGTCACTAAGGACTGTGACTCAAAAGCTGCTTGTTGTTTTAGATTAATCTTCCCTCAGAATTTCAGCAGCGCATATTTCGGAAACATAATTTGTTACTTAACATCTGAACGTGTAAACATTCCATACAGACACTGGTAAAGGGGGTTTTATTGTATTGAAGCGACGCTTCGCTCCCGGTTGAAAGCGATCTTTTATAGGACGAACTACGTGTCAGGTGTGCCACGGATACAACGGGAAACCCTGGGGTTTCTATGGCAACCCGTTTGCTTTTCGTCACATGGCTGGACTACGGTGGACCGTAGTGAGGCAGGACTGCGAACCCAAACAACAGCCCGGGTAGCCCCTCTCGGAACAGTGTGCGAGCGCATGAAACCGCGGATCGCTCTCCAGGCGCACAGAGGTGGACTGCCAGGCATCCGACAACACGGCTGCCATTTTGTGGCTGAAAAATCAAGCAGTAACGGGCTGTGTGCTTTCCCCTTCAACCCGAGGAGCAAATAAAACACGTCCGACTTATAATAATGCCCCTGCTCGCACATGAGAGCGGGCTGATCCACCTCTCACGATGTTCTCGAGGTTATTTTCGTTCATACCGTTCTTCACAGCGTATGTTGACTACAACCAGCAGCGCTGTGCAGCAGCAACATGGCTAGACACAAGCGACTGCTGCACATATTTCGAGCGCATGTTATCTTGCTCGTTAGCCCCGTGCCAAAGCGGACATAGGTAGGCGATCTTTAGTTCTTTTAATAGTCAACACCAACTCTATGCAGCCACAAGCCAAAAAATTATCAAAGTAAACAAAAAGCGTCAAACCTTAAATTTCAGTCCTCTTAAAACAAAGATGGGTCAAACGAATATGCATGGCCTTATTATCGCTTATTATCAGCTGTCTTGGACTTAGGGGCTATAAGATAACCCTGTTTAACTGGATGACAGCCAACCTGCACCGAGCCTTAAGCACTTTTTCCCCAGACAAATACTGACCGTAGACTTTGACCACAATAACGACCAATCGACTGGAAACTGATGGACAGCGATGTTGATGTGCCAAATAAATGTATGAAATCCATGACCAACATCTGATTATAGGCAAATTTAGACTTGTGACCGATATAAAAACGGCTCTTCTCCAATGACATGAAACTCTGGAGAGGAAAAACAAAATGTAGTTTTTTTTGTGCGTCCACTTTGAAATATTTCCCAAAAGAGTTTCAGGACTGGTACAACATCACACTTAGCGGACATGGGTTATGGGTTACCATCCCGGGTTGTCACATTAATCAACATTTGATATTGGTGAAGGATGCGTTTGATTTGTTGGCTCTCGTTAAGCACAAACGGACGTGCACAGTGTTAGTTGTAAACAAAAAATATCAGGAACAGAAACATCCAACTTGAGCTTGGGTTTAACAGACTTTAAAAAACAGAGGCAGTCAAATACACTGGATCACCTGCCAATGTGGCAATTTCTAATTAGTTTAACAGCATTTATTTGTCAATTTCTGTCTCAATGAACATGCAGCTTACGTTCAATTAAAAAAATAAATAAAAATAATCACAGGGCGCCAGGCAGAGCCAATCAAGAGCCAAAGACCGACTCATGACTTTCAATTAAGAGGCTCCTGATAGACAAACTTAGCAGATGGAACTGCTGCATGTTACCTACAAGCGGAGTTAAAACAAATACATAACCAGCAAAAATACACAGACCTAATGGACATATAGCAATGACCAAAGTAGACGTAAAATAGGGAATCTTCCAGGCAACTGCTTCAAGGGGCGACTCAAACCTTGTATGTTTAAGTTAAAAATGACAGAACAGGCAATCCACAACTGTGTTATAATCACATTTAGACCCCTGTTGCATTTTCCTCCTTGGTCCATACTTTTAACCAAAGATTTGTTATATTTTACATAGGTGCATTGCACTGGGCGTCTTTTGTCTCACACGACAGCAGCCCAAGTTTAGTTTAAAAGTCCGTGATTTAATTTTAAAGGCACAAAAAAAGGGTTTCACAGAGTAAGTAACAACACAAACTTGGCGTTTCTATAAAATGGCATTGTTTAATGGAATGGTTTGTTGGTAAAGAGCGATAGAAGAACTTGCTGCAGCTTAATCTGAGACAATTCGGACCTGCTCGCCCGGGATCTTTACTTTTGCATAAATCCTTGCAATGCAATGGGCAAACCATCTTAGCCCAAACTTAAAAGGCTGCATCTTTAGACCTTCACCTAAGGACCACCAAAGGTCGCGGATCAAAATGTTCCGTTCTGCTCCCGTGAGAACATGTTTTGCTGAAGCGGTGCAGACACAGAGCTCCACGTCGGTAATAGCCGCAGCCACCTCTCGAAGCTCTCCAGTCTCCGCTGAATCAGGGCGTGCAAACGCACAATAGCGCCACGCTAAAGCATCGCGCTTTTCATCGTTTCGTTGGAGATGTTGTACAAGGCTTACCTGGCGGTTCGACTGGGGATCGGTGGGTCTGAAGGTGAATAGACAATGAAAGTTGGGAGGCGATCAGCAGCAAATGAATAGGAGTCGAGCCGCCATCTTGAAGGCTGCAGACGCTGTCAGTCGCGAAGAGCGCTCCGCGGAGCGAAACGCATTTCAGATGTGAGAATAAGTCCTTTCTTGCTGCTTACGTCCCTTATGCAGATCCTACTCTTGACCCAACAAGAACCCAAACCGCAGATTACGACTCGGCAAGTTTTCGCTCTGGGGCCGTCAACTTTGCCTCCAAAATAACCGCTTCACCCCCAGTAAAACGCAGCAGTGTGTGTGCTCAGTGGAAACTGACACCGTCCCCAAAATGGCTTGTAGTTCGACCGCCCCGCAGTGGTCACGTGGTTTTCCTGCTTAAGGGTGCCTTGGAATTCTTGTCGGTGTAAGCTGTTTATCTTTTTTTACTACGTATGTTGAGAAATAATATCATTAGATTTACATGTGTGCGCCTTCATCTTAATAAACCTCGTAGACTTAGAGCATGAGATTCAAAGACGTTACCACATTTTACTCCAGCTTGTTCCACTGACAGCTGAAGAATCGGTGATGGGAAAACGAACGTGGATTCATTTAGGTGGTTGTGCTATGACTTAACAATGAATAGCCTTGTAGACATTTACAAAATGTACTACATTGTCACAGCCCAAAATTGTCATGTATGGCCACTTATTCTTTCTTACTCCACAAGTTAAAATATAACCCGCAAGCCACCACTGCTCCTCCTCACTTATTTTACACCAAATTAATTTGATGTGGAGCACAGCCGATGAATACTTTTGTCAACTTTATTGGGGCAAAGTCGTCCGCCCAACCCGACTGAGAGACTGGGCTGTAGAACTATAGGCTTTTCATTGTCTTAGAAAATAAATTAAGGTCTATCGTCTAAGTGACCTAATTAACTGCGCCAAACAGGATGCAGAGAAATTACCTATTTAAGAAAAGAAAGATATAAAACAGCATAGTTTGTACTTTTATTGCGAGCTTTCAGGTTTGTCTTACATAAATCAATCTAAACATTACATGTCACAAAAAATGGCGTAAGAAATGTCTTTGAAAATGGTCCGTGCGCTTTAGATCGCAGCATCACATCTGACCCGCTCTCTCCATGCTCTTTGCTGCGTCTTTTAGTTTTCCAACCAAATCCTGCAAACATACAAGCAAACAAATTAATGCAATAAGCGACAGACCTACACCCTTTTGGTCCACTGAGCACGTTTTTTCTACCTCACCCGAATTTGTTCAGTCATCGACATAACGTCAACATGCTGCTAGACTAGTTATGTAACTTCACAGGACGCATAACAAGATGCGAAAAATAATCAAATGTCTAGCTTCCTTTATAAACGGAACAGTGATTATCTAGCACAGTTTAAGCGGAGATACCTGTAGCTGTTCCACTGTACATGAAAAGTTCACGTCCTCAGAAGATCCCGCTTCATTCTAGTGACAAAACATTATTATTTGAAGCCCAAATGAACTGCGAGGACATAACTGCACGTTTACCTCAGTGTTAAGTGTTATCAAGTAGAACGGCTCATCGACTTTATCAACCTGCGCACTCTTGGGGAGAAAGAAAGGTTTCACTTTTTGAAACAAAACTGAAGTCACAGATATTTGAGCTACCTTTATCTGGTATTGTAGACGCCATGAGACGTCGTTTATCTCAGGTAGTCGTCTTCCTACACTAAACAAAGACATGATCATATTATACAAACACGGGCGCACATTGGTGAAAGAACAAGTTTGGTGTCGTCTCTTGTTTGTTCCACAAATGTTGTCAAGCAGCGCTCTCTTGCTCTGCTGAATATCTAATAAATGTATGGTAACTTATAAAAAAGGATTTTTATCACTTTAACTTACCATGATAATAACCTTACAATGTCTGTTTTATGCTTCTGTAAAACAACAGCACGTTATTATTCTGGACTTGACAACCCTGACAAAATGATTGTATATTTTTGCCACTCTCACCTCATATACACTGTGAAAGATCTCTATTCTCTCTGCACTGAATGAAAGTTCTTCAAGACATGAGCTGCAACAAAGAGGTAGAAACCCGTATTACACAAGTACAAATGATAATTAATCACTTAATTATCAACATAACAGGCAACATTTATCGGGATGCATTTATGCCCATAAGTAAGGAATGTTTTTGGTTTTTTTAATTATTATTATTATTATTATTATTTAGGTAAAGAATACGCTTATAGGACTTAAAAAAAACAACAAGTTTAAAACCAAGTCCATTTTTTTATTTGACTTGTAAGAATTAGAGAGAGAGACATAACAGACGACTTGAAGTCAAAATACCCATCTTTTTTTACAAGCCATATATTCACTTTTTATTGACCCTGATATTCGCAGATGTTATTTGATTTTGCGATTTGTTTAGAGAAGAATCTTCCACGTCAGTGTAAATACTGTTTTATGCAGAGCCATGAGCTCAGTCAAAAGTTATAGTCACCTCAGCGTTGACTTATCCGTGTTTAGTTTGACAGACTCCAGTATGAACGTGACCACAGCGGTGTGACTCTGTTTCACTAAAATCTGGTCAAGGTTTTTCAGCTCTGGATGATCTAAAGCGAAAATGACAAGTACAAAGTGAGAGGCTCAGAAAAACTAATACATTGCATTTGTAAAAGCTGCAGATTCGCGATCCATACTCGTGCACTCAAACTGACGTTTCCAATGGAAATCGATGATGATTAGCATGTGAATTGGATCTTCTTTTGCTGGCAGCTAGTGCTCTTTGTTTATTTGAGTAGCAAAGCATTTTGTGCTTGATATTCCTCTTATTTATAGACAGTCCCGTGGTCCCGTACACGGGCGACCACTAAAACGCTAAAGCAGCTTTTTTGATGTACTGAATGGATTTCAGAGTTATATCTTACATCTACTGAAAGATGTGTATTCCCTGTCACTTTTGACTAATGATGGTTAAGCTAAACAGAACAACATTGCCGAGCACCTTGTTTAAATAACAAAAGGCAGTGTGTAGTAGCTGAGTCCGGCTAATGCAGAGCAGCAGAAGAGGCTAACGTAGCTCAGAGCTAATGCACGAACAACAGTCTAATTCTCATTCCAAAACAACTTAGAATCATGCGGTACTTTGTTAGGAGAGTCCACACGCGGTGGTGTATTTACAAACGCCTCAGCCTCAAAGCTAAAGCTACATAAAAACCCCGGAAGCAGCGCGAGAACAAAGCGGCAGCTACAAACAGATCCGCCGCAGCTCACCGAGCACCGCCGCGTCACCGGGAGCCGCGAGCAGACTCCGGAAAGACACGTCCAGCAGCACCGAGAAACCGCGCAGCTCGAACACGGACGGATCGGCGAGGGACTTGAGTCCTCTCTGCACCGATTCAGACAACTCCATTTTGCAGAGAGTGACCCATGACACCGAACACGTGACAGATCAGCTGATCAGTCTGTGCAGAAAAGAGCGGCCGAAAGAAACAGCTAACTGCGCATAGCGCACAAAACATACACTTTTAACTGCACACAGCGCACAAGACATAGACTTTTAACTGCACACAGCGCACAAACCACAGAGTTTTAGAACGACCGAAGCATTTGTGTATTTACTTGAACGCACATTATAAGGAATCGTTAGGTCGGTTTGGTCAAATGTTTTTACTCAACCTGGTTAAACTTGTATGTAACGTGTTTATAGTATGAAACTATAGCCCATATTAGGTGTTACTGCTGTTTTATCTGTTTCACAAAATATAAAAGTTTTATTACTAAATGCATGTCTTATGTGACTACATACAGAACCTACAAGTGCGCCACAGACGTGGCAGCCATCCCGCTGACCTCTGTCTAAAGTCCAGCTCTTCTTATTCGAGTTGCATTGACTTAAGCGTTTTCCTATTCAACATATTTTCCATCGACTTGCTTTGAATCACTAGCCCAGTTCCTCCGGAGGCTTGGTACCACTTATTCATTACATGTTAATGATCGCAATTAGATTGTGGGATACAGAATATCTAATAAGTGAGGTTATGGGCTTTCATTGTGTTGTTTTCTTGGACAAAATCACTTTGTATGCAATGTTCCTCGGATATAATATGTTCAAAATCGGAATTACATTGTTTGAATATGACGTCTAGACCTAAGAAAAGTTTATTTTGGTTTGAATGCAAAAAACTGGACAAGAGTGACTGTTACAGACCAATCAGAGGCAGTAATCTATTTGTATGTGTTGTTGTTTGTTTGTTTGTTTGCTTGTTTTATATTTTATTGTATTTTATTTTCGTCCCGCAATCTAAAGCCCTCTTATGTCAGACACCTTTTCCGTTTGTTTTTTTAATTCATTATTACTTATGTGCAGTTGTGTTCCTGCTTCTTTAAAAGTTTGTATCCAGTTAAATATTATATTATTCCACGGTTCCTTATGACAGTCACATGGCTTTTTACCAAGCCTCATAAAAAGTAAACAATCACGCAAGGTCCAGGTTCAGGTCCAGGTGGTCCTCATCATTGACAGACATTGGGGAGTGCTTTGACCATAAAACAATTTTCCTCAAATTTCTGCTCTCAGTAGTGCTTATCTACCATTCTTTTTTTCAAATGGTAAAATAAAAGGTCAGCCTTTACTTAAAACGGATTCTGATTTATTTTCTTTCTTTCTGTTAGTTACTCAGTTAGTTAGTTTACTAATTCATTTTATTTTATTTTTATTCCAGAGTAAAACATTTTAGTCAACTGTAATAGTGGTTAAAATGCAACTCCTTAATAGCTGTAGCCTACTTGCTTTTTGAATGTCAAGGGAAAATGAGATATACCAAATTTAAATATGAATGCCACATAAGATAAGCTAAGTACATTGCTCCATGTTAATGAAATTAATAAAATCTGTGAATTGACAAAGAAAGATTAGACTAGACTATACCATGACCCAAAAGTATTGTCCACGAATAAAGAGTTAAAGCTGATGTGAAAGTAGGTAAGCTACAAAAGAAAGCTTTGTGAATTTATATTTATCCATGGGTTTTAAGTGAGGAGGGATGCCATGTACAAAATCAAAGCATATGTTTTGAATGGCAAAAGAAAGAAAGAGCACTAAAACCCATCTCAGCTTCTTTGGATCCAAACCTCCCATAGACACAAACAGCAGAAATAGCGACTTCGTCTGAACCTCCTCATAAATTAGTCTCGTTAGGGACATAAGTTGTTTAAAGTGCACAAACCTTTTTAGTGGAGGGTACAGCACCTTTATGAGGAGCGCCTTTATGAGGATGTTAGATTGCTTTGCTTAGAATGTTCAGGATAACTGGTTACAGTCAGGTCAGATAGGCCTAAAGGACAATAGAAATACTTGTAATTTGATAAATGCGGCACTAATCATATTAATGCCATACTAGGGAATATTCCACGCAACGCAATAACATGGAGACAAGCAGGTGACGAAAGCCCATCCGAATTTCCACGAAACATGTTATTGCATTATGCTTGAGTGTATTGTTTGCCAAATTAATTATGTTTGCAGAGTGCATAACTGAGCAGGGGCAGGACATGGCGCTCTGGAGTTTTTGCCAACCCCCTCCCCTTCTGTTCTGGAAGGTCAGCACAGGGTCAGTGTCTTGCTCAAGGACACACCATCTATGTTTACGAATAGCGTGTGATGTTGCTCATTTAAAAAATATATTATTATATTATCATTTTATTACTATAATTAATTGTATTATAAACTTAAAGATCCTTTACACACGAGCACGGCTTTCGCATGCTCCAGTCTTGGCGCACTGTTACAAATCGGTTTTGTGCGCACAATTTTGGTCATTAATTGAGCCAGTTTTGTCCTGATGTAGACTTGGTTTAGTCCTGATCTATCAGGTTTAGTCCTGGTTTAGTCCTAAATGAGTTGTGACGAATGTTCGAGTGTGAATGCTCCCTGAGTGACCGCTGGGTGGCAGTGGTGTGATTTCTGTGTCTGTGGTAAAGCAGACTCGTCGGAGGGGGACTAAAGACCGGGAAAGGGGGAGAGTGTTCCAAAAGGAGGAAAGGGGGCTCCCAGAGTCGGGACATGTGCAGAAATAACTCGTATTCACCGTAAGCGGAGTCAGAGTGCGCGTTGTTTGCTCTAATTCGCCATAATGCCCCGTCCCTTTCCAGCGCTGCAATGGTTTTGAGCGAGGAAACAAACCTTTTGAATGCCACACTTCTGATGTGTTATTGGAGACTCGTGCCTACACACAATGGCCTGCACGTCTCTAAAAAACTAAGGCGAATAATTTCCCGCTTTATTAATCGTACTGCGTTTAAACTTTGAGCGAAACCTCTGCAGCACCACAAGCGTGTTACAATATGACGCAGATTTACACTGGATATTATTTTGGATATTAAATGCAAATGTCACGTGACCTCATGGTCTATAATTGGCCTTTGTTCGCTGCATCAGACGCTTAAATGTTTTTTTTTATGATTGTTTTTCGCTCCATACACGTTTTTTGACTCAAAAATACTGAGCATTCACACGCTCGCCTCATCCAACCTTATAGATTATATGTGGTGGCGATGTTGTGCTGTTTCCTCTCGGTAAAAAGTTGCTTTCTGCCGCCACTTCCTCCACCGTTATGGTATTTTAAAGATATCCTCATTTGTCTACTTCAGGAGCGCCACGCAGGAGCGGTTTACTCAAATCTGCGTGATTACAGTTGACCTACGCGCCTACTTCAAATCCCAATCAGGGGCACAGGCCTGCGTCAAAGTGAACCCGGTCAGTAATCGAACCCTGTGGTTAGAAATGTCACAGTTTGTTTGACCTGTTTCCAGCAAAATCTCATTGCATCTGTTCCACCGCATTTAAGAAAAAAACACACCGCTTTTATGCACACTTTATTGTAATAGTAGTAGTAGTAATAGTAATAGCAGCAGTAGTAGCAGTGGTGGTAGGCCTATGCTACTGTTATAGTCAAAATGACACACTCCAATTACTTTACACATTCCTTTTCCTGAAGCTGAGCAGAGAGTTGGGACTTGCTTCAGTCCAAATGAAGAGTTTTACAATCAAGCAGGGTGAAGGACGGCCTGCAGGCTTCTCAGTTTCCTTGTACAGGGGTCTTAACCAAGGATCAACTTTCATGAGTGAACAAAAAAGGATGTGTCTTTGTTCTTTTTGAACCAATGTCCACACACTGTCTCTGCCTGGCATGTGGAAGTGACCAAATTAGAAAAAAAAGCCAGCCCATGTGAAATCAAATCAAATCTATCAAATACAGCAGAAAAAAAGTAGCAGGAATTATGGACTACAAAGAAGATGCTACAGTATAATCAGACCTGTTCACGGAAATGCCTATTACCATGAATTGTCTCACCAAAAACTAAATTAATTTTGAGTAATTATTCATAGTGATGCAAAATCTTGCTGATGTACACAAAAATGTCTTTTCTCTGAATGGCGGCTCTGGGGTTGTAAAGAAAGAATACAATGCTGAACACAAAAGGAGCACAGCAGAAAGAAAAGTGTCAATCTCCACCTGACTCAGAGCCCATTATAGGCAGTGGGAGGAGGCAGACATACTGTATACACTGTGTTTGTGCTCGTGTGGGGGTGAGCTGGGGAGGTCCAAGAAAAAAGGATGCCTAAAGGTGTATTAAGTGTGTGTGCATCTATTCACTGTCATGATTAGTGGCCATTATCAACTGCCCGTGAGGATGCCAATCATCCTGAATTATTCTGCTGTGAATTGACTAGCAGGCAGTTGACTAGCAACTGTGTCCTTACACAGTAAGAAGCCTAACCTGGCCTAGTCTCTTTTCATTTCCCCTTCTGTCACTTTGTTTATTGATTTGCTCCAGCACCTGCTTTTCCAACCTGATTGTCTTTGTGCAATGGACTTGCAGTTATTTGTCACAACCGATGCGTCCTCATATTTTTATATCTGAGCAGTGGTGAAATCTGGGATCTCCACGGCGTGTGTGTTTTGAGCATGTCATTGTGTATGCAAGCAGGCTTAGGGGGGAGGGCAGTGAAAGGCTGATCCATACTAATGTTCATTGATAGAAAAATCAATAGCGCATTGATCCAAGACTTGGCTTGAAGAGAAGAAGTGAAGTAGGAAGTGTGAAGACTGCTGAAATGGGAAAGGAAAAGAAGCAGAGGAAGGAACAGAGGATTAGCAACACCTGAGAAAAAAGTGTGTTAGAAAGTGGTTGGGATGACTGTATGTCCCTTTTCGCCGAAGACAGGGATGAGATTGGAGCCCTGCTGGTTGCTGTTGGGGGTGGGTAAGTATATGTGTGAACAACCTGTCGTGGCCAAACTATTCTCTTTTCCCTTTCTGTCTCACAGAACTGCTCTTGAGAGTGGATGAACAAGCCTCAAATGGAACCTGAGATGAAAAAAAGAGGAGAAGAGGGGAGGGAGAAAATCAATTTTCCCAGACAGAGCCAGGCTGGTCTAATGGAGGGCTAAGAGAAGAGGAGGAGGAGATGACATATTTTCCTCTGATTACCTCCTGTAGTCTTCCTGGCAAACCTTCAAAGCCGGCATCGCTACAACGCTCCCGCTCATCCGACCTTTTTGCTGCAGGTATGGACTCTCGTTGTCTCGTTCACTCATCGGCAAAGTGGACACGATAGTCCACCAGTGCCCACATGCAAAAGCACAAACTGCCAAGCAGCAGTAAATGGCAATCAGGACCACAGTGACCGGAGGGAGATCTCTCGGGGTCGTCACCTACAAGAACTATTAAATCAATCAGTATGACACAGTTATGTAACCAGCTCCTATTTTTATGCTGTTACAAATGAGCTCAGGACTAAATAGATTGATTTTTGTATAAAATGAATCACTTTCAAGAATAGAAGGAGAAATTAGTCATTAGTGTTCAATCAAGTGAAAGAGGATCTCTTTCTTGTAGTTTTCCTTACCAGAATCAGAATTACTTTTATTTATCTCCTTGGGGAATTATTTTCGGTAAAGAGTTGCAGCTGATCAGCAGAAGAAATAGAGTTGTCAAAAATAAAGTTATGAAAATTATAAATAAAAAACTATCATCGTAAAAAGGGGAATAAACTGGTCAAATGTGTCACAGAATTCTTGTAAAATTTCTATAGACTTAAATAAATTAGTGAGCCTTGTGGACATTTCTGCAGCAAAAATATACCCAACTTTTGTGGAGATCAACTGATATGTTTTTTCATGTAATACCATTATTTTTTTTTGCTGTGGAGCGGATAACCCATAAGCTGATATTTTGAGGCCCAAATGATATAATATATAATTACTAAAATGGAATGGTTTTGTCTGAATAGTGCCCTGCTCTACATAAGAAAACATATTGTAAGAAATACAGTTTATCTAGACCAATATTTTATTTAGTCAGACGGCCAGCTCCAACAAACATACAAACATTGCCTATGATGGAATTAAATTTCAGAGTGGATGCATATATACACACACACACACACACACACACACACACACACACACACACACACACAAAAAAGAAACACTTTTTTAAATTTCAGAAATACAATTCATACATTTGTGATATTTTATGCTGTATTATTCCACAAACATAATTTATTTAGCTGTGATGAATGAGTTTTAAAATGTCTTTAAAGCAGTGGGGCCCTGCTAACAGTCATGACATCCTAGTTTTTCCCTTATTTATACTTTTTGTGTTGTAGTGTGTGTGTGTGATTTGATTGAACTTTACTAATTGTCCCAATCCATCTGCAGTACTAGTGTTTTTTTTGTTTTTTTCCTGCT